>JAUPMG010308150.1:0-16398 GCA_031762675.1 Pachysandra terminalis
CCCCCCCCCCCCCCCCCCCCCCCCCCCCCCGCCCGAAGAAGGAGAAAAAAAAAACGAACTGAAAACAAGCCAGAGCTCTCTAAGACCCTGGATCTAGAATCAGGGATGACCGAATCAGTGAAACAAGATTAAGAGACTCAAAAAGATAGCCTAACTCTTCCACTTCCACGGGCCTAGGATCTCTCCTCAATTCCAAACCAAACCCGAACAACACGTTCGAGACTCTAATGTTGAGATAAAAATGAGGAAATCTAGAGGCGAAGGTAGAATCCCCCCACCAAATATCTGTCCAAAACCGAATACACGAGTCATTGTCCACACGAAAACGGGAATACTGTGAGAAAAAAAGGATAAAGTGAAAGGAGCGCTTTCCAAGGACTAGAAGTGGAGATTCTAGCCGGTGGATTAGCGTCCCAACCATTGTCATGTAAACCATACTTGTTGTGGATCACTTTAAACCACAAGGATACTTTGTCTATGCTGAATTTCTTGAGCCATTTCCCCAACAAAGCCAAATTTCGAGATCTAATATTTCCCAAATTAAGACCTCCCTCTTGCTTGCTCTTACACACCTCTTGCCATTTAACCAAATGAGTCTTCTTCTTCTCCCCTCCCCCACCCTCCCACAAGAAGTTTCTCTGCAGTTTCTCGATTGCCTGTGCTACTTTAATCGGGATTCTAAAAACTGAGGAAACATGTCGGTAGTTGAGCAAGTGAAGACTGGATTAGAGTGATTCTACCACCTAGAGACAGATATGATTTCTTCCAAGATGCTAATCTATTGTAAGATCCCGATTTTTTTAATAAAGGGTAATATGGTAAATTTACTTGACCAACTGGGGGTAGTAGAATAATTGACCAACTTTAATTTGATTAACATGATTAGAATAATTAATTAGAGTCCTTGGACTCATGACCCTGTTTTAAATCTTTTAGAGATCTGAGTTGGACTAAGGGTGAGCCCAACCCAATTTGACTAGACTTAACCACTTGGGTAACTCGACATAAACCCAGAACTTTGGTTAGACCATAATCTAATGACCTAGGGAGTATAAATACTCCTTATAACCCAAAAAACCTAGAGAAATTCATTTGGAACATGTGGAGGCCAGAGATGTCTTTTACCAAAAAGAGGAGGGAAGCTTACAATGGAGGTCTGCTACAGACCTATAGCAGAGATCAAATGGTTTCACATATGTAAGAAGATGATCGAATGGTTTATAACTATAAGGTTTTGATTTATAATGATTCCTATTGATAGAGGGTTATGTTTGATGTAATAAATGAATTATAAATTGATTAGGTTGCTAGAACATATTTTGGTTGAGGACCAAGTGTTTAACAAAATAATTTAGGGTTGGATTACATTCGGTAAACTTCTCAGTAGACTGAGAAGGCCAGCTGAAGGTATTACTCCCCTCTGGCTAGGCTGTCGAAGTCCTCTTCGGTTTGCCAACAGGCTTGCCAAAGGTAGAGCACCTTTCGGCTAGGTCTGCCGAAGCCTATTAAGTGTGTCGAGGAGGCAACCGAAGGTGTACTCTTATTTGTGCAAGGCATGGATGTTCGGCAAACCGACCAGTCCGCCGTAGGTCTGCCAAAGAACCAACCTAGTGGTTTTTATATTTGGTAGAGAGAAAAGGAGAGCAGAAAGAACCTTGGTGATCTTTGAAAATACTACAGAAATCTTCCGAGAAATCAATAAGAGGTAGGTTCGGTTAGTTTCCCTGTTTTCATTATCCTAGAAAAGAAGTTCTGTGTAATAATGGTGATGTGAGATGCATATGAAATCTAATTTTTTGGGTTTTGAATGTGAGCATGCTAAGAAAGTAAGAATATGTGTGTAACTTGATATGTGCAACTATGATTAATTGTATGCCAATGTTCTAGTGATGGAATGTCTGACTTCTACATGTGATCCTTTATCTAATGTTGTGTTAATATGAATGAATGTGTGAATTACTTTGTGAAATGAATATAATGATGAATAAAAAGGAGAAAGCAATTGTATGGATTATTAATTGGGAGTTACATATTATGTAATGTATGGGGTGAGAACTGTGAAAAATAGGGTTTTCTGGGCATATTCGCAAGGTTGGGTTGGGTTCTCGGTTGACCAAAGGGGTTGGGTGTTCGGTCGACGCTTTAGTCGACCGAGAATTTTGGGTTGGAAAATGGGTCTTGGGTTAGGCGACCGAAGGCGGTTTGGTTAACCCTTCGGTCAACTGAGATTCAGAAGATAATTGGGGTGGCTTCAGGTTAGCCAACCGAAGGTGGCTGGTTGACCGAGTGGGTCAACCGAAGGTTCGGCAGACCGTTGGTCGGGTAGTCAGTCAGCCGAAATTGGAAACAATTGGCCATTTGTGTTGAAACTTTGCAGATAGCTTGTTTATATGCTAATGAAGTTGTGTGACGATGAAATCTCAATATAACTTGTGTATGATAGTTTATGAATCAATGAGGTGTGATGGTTATGTTTGATTGTCTTATGCGAACTAATGTTGAGTTCCATGACTATGATGAGAGCATCTATAACCGTTTTAACATGTGAAACATATGAATGTGATTGATTTGGGTGTATAGGCATGATATGCATGAGTTATGCTTGCTGCATGTGAATGGTCCATGTGATACCTAGGCGTAAGGTATGCATGAGAATTGGTGTATGATCCTAGTGAGGTCATGGTTAGTTCCAGTATTCCTAAGCAAGGAGATTTTGTTGAGAGTATGTATACATGCATGAGTTGGGAGTGTTCAGTAAGGTGTTAATGGTTATTCCTACCTTTGGGTTGTTTTCTCTGAAAGAAAGATGGTTATTCTTACCTTTGGGTGATCTTCCTTGAAAGGAAGACGATGGTATATTCGTACCTTTGGGTTGTATTCCCTGAAAGGAAGATGGTACTTTCCTACCTTTGGGTGACATTCCCTGAAAGGAAACAGATGGTCTATTCCTACCTTCGGGTGGTATTCCCTGAAAGGAAGATGGTAGATTCCTACCTTTGGGTTTCATTCCCTAAAAGGAATATGGGATGTGTTGGACATTCTTTGGGTCATAGATTCCTAGAAATAGTGTTGAGTGGTGGGTAAAGGGTTAGGCAAGGCTAAACACAATGCATATCATTTCATTTCATTATCATCTCATCATCATCATTATGCATTGGTTGTGTTCATTTTCACATCATCATCATGTGAATGCATGTTCCCTTCAATATTATGTGATTTGTTCATGTTAATGCTTTGGTAAGTGAAATGAGATAAGTCTGTGGCTGTATATACATGTTTGCATGGTGTGTGTTAAATGTTGTATGTTATGGTAATAGGGAGAGGTATAGACTCTTGGATTTCCGCCTCCAAAGCTCACGCCTTCATGCACCAGGTTTTCAGCAAGGATGAAGAGCTTGTTGGCTGGACATGGAGAGGGCTTCGAAAATCAAGCATGTTGCTATGTGGATAGTTTCTGTTTTGTTTATTCTGGAATTACGATGTAATGTAACCCCACAAGGGCATGGATCATCCATTTTTGGTTTTATTTACTTTATGGCACATGGACATATGAACAAATGGTTGTTTTGAATGGTCGGTTTAATATTGAATAAAGACTTCTGCTGAAATTTACTTTACTCTGATTTGACCATTATGTATGGTATGTGTTGTGGACTGCATCCAAGGGTTTGGATCTGAAGGTCGCACCTTGAAGTCCTTGAAATTACATATGTTGGATTCGGGGCGTGACTCCCTAGGATTCGAGCATAAATTTGAACCTGAGCAGGATTCATCGAGATACCTACAAGATTACACTTTTCTAAATTAACCTTTAGTCCAGACACTATCTCGAAGCATAAAATTATGAATTTAATCCAATACGTCTCAGTTTCATCTACCTCAAGGAATATTAGTGTGTCATATGCAAATTGGAGGTGAGAAACCACAATTGATTCCCTTCCTACGTTAAAACCTAAGATCAAGCCCATCTCCTCAGCGGTGGACAAAACTTACTTAGAGCATCCCCCACCAAAGAAACAATAAAGGGGACAATGGATCACCCTGCCTGAGCCCTCTAGAGGCTGAAAAGTTCCCCTGAACTTACCATTAAGGACAAAAGAGAAGGATACATTCCATACACAACCTCCCATTCATCGCCTCTATCTCATCTTGATCCCTTTCCATTCAAGAACATCATCTAGGAAGTGCCATTCAACCCTGTCATATGCTTTTTCTAGGTCCAGTTTGAGTATCATCTCCTCCCTACCACTTCTTTCTTCAACCATCTCATTTTCAATTATAACACTTTCTAGAATCTGACGACTTCCAATAAAGGCACTCTGATTAGTACAGACAATATCTCCCATGACCATTTTTAGTCTTATAGCCAGAACCTAAGCCACATTCTTGTCAGACTGGTGATAAGGCTAATAGGTCTAAAATCATTAATCTCCCCCCTTCTTTTTAGGATCAACACGAGGAATGTTGCATTAGTAATCCGATTGATGATTCCATTATCAAAAACTTCCTTAAAATCCTCAAGGACTTCCACCTTTAATGGTCTTCCATTGGTCCTAAAAAAAAGCCATTGTGAATCCATCAAGTCTTGGGGCCTTATCTTTGTCAAGTGCCCAAATGGCCAGCTTTATCTCTTCCATCTCAAATTTTCTTTCTAACTACTTATTTTGTGTCTGAGACAATCTATTCCCTCCCAAGCTACTTACATTGAATCTCATGTCAGACTCTAATTTGTACAGGCTAGAGTAAAAGTTTGATAGTGCACCTATAATCCTTTCTTCATCCTCCAGAATGTCCAATTCGACTATAATTTGGGATAGGAAGTTCACTCTTGATCTTCCATTAGCTAACCTATGGAAGAAAGCCGTGTTTGCATCACCTTCCTTGATCCACGTCGCCCTGGATTTTTGTGTTCAGCCGATTTCTTTGTGTTTAAGAAAATTCTCTAGATTTTCCTTCCTCAACTCACCTTCCTCTTTCTCCACCCTACTTAAGGGCGTATTCTGTTCGATTTCGCCAAGGGGTGTCTGGAGAAATTTCGCCAAATTTCCCCCATATTTCGCCGAAATTTTGATGAAATGGGGAAATGTCGCAATTTCGCCAAGGCAAATGAAGACATTTCGGCGGCATGCTGGCAAAATTTAAAACCATGCTCGATTCCTCCTCCCTTGATATTGAAGACACCACCCAAAATAGTGCCCTAAAAAAGCATCCCAAACCAAAGCCCTCCTTCTGGCCTTTAAATTTATTGACTGCCTCATGAATTGGTATGGGAGCCCCATCTAAGTCCGAAACCTCTAATCTAAAAAGCCGGGCAAGATCTTCTACTCCAATCCAAATCCTATCCTCCCTTTCATTAACTGCACAATTCAAGAGATATTTATCAAGTCACTAAGAGTTGGAACTCCATGGCTGGGAAATATTCACGCTTTGTATTCCGAGCTCATTGAGAAGATTTGGTTTTAGATATTTAGGACATGACAGGTTTGCTGTCGATGAAGTGATACCTGAGCAAACAGGAAGCAAACATCAATTATTGTGCACAAAAAAAAGATTGAGTGCCAACAACCCAGAATGATAATCACCCAACATATCTGGCTTGTCTGCGAAAAAAGATACAACACCTGGGGGAGAGTGGTAAGAAATAGAAACAGACCAAAAGGATATCACCCGCTCTAAAAGAAAACTCCACCCTGGACCAGAATCACCACTTGGACTGCAATCTTGAAAGTATGGAAGATTTTGTGGCCTCTGCTATTGGTTTTTTAGGCCAGCTGCTTCTGTATACTATCCAAGGTTTTAAATTTCTATATCGCTAGACATTTTACCAGATTTTTTCTTTCAAAATTTTGGTGAAGTTGCATGATATTTTGCCGACCTGGTGAAATATTTCACCAGGTTGGAGAAATGTTGGGGAAATATTTCACTACATTTCGCCAAAATTTCGACAAAATCGGGGAAAAGAGGGAATTCAGAGAGCTCCCCCTACATTTCGTTTCGTTGACGGGCATTTTGGCGAAATTTATAACCATTACAATCTCGGAAGAATTTTGGCATCTCTCCACTGCTCATACCTAATGCGCATTGCCAAAATGGTCCTCTGCTTGGATTTTAATGTATATACTTATATCTGTAGCTTGTTGTGCTGTACACGCTCCATTTTCCTCAAAATTTATTGAAGTTATGATCTCACGTATAACCTTCTCTTCATAGCCAGCCCTACATAGATCCTCGATAATTAGGACCTTGTTGTAATCCTAGATTCTAGCTTGCAGCCGATGGGAGGACTCCTCACTCGATTTCTTCGCTTCTTCTCTCTAGCCTCTGACGGAGCTATGTGTTTAGTCGGAACCTGTAATCAACTTGTAGAAGGAAGGTAGAATTAACTCAGCAACCTTCCTCGCTAACTCTTTCATTAGATCAGTAGATAGAACCATGACTTGTGATCCCTGCTTCTCCTCTTCATTGATCTTCCTCCCTTCTCATGATTGTCCTCATTTTGTGGCCTATTAGTGCGTTCGCCTGAAAAGATGGACCCCACTATTGAATCGAGCCCTTAATCTCGATCTGGAACGGTAGTTGGATTCGGCTTTATATCACTTCGGTCCCTACCCCACCCTGTAGTTCACCATAACATTCTCGGGACTCCCTTTCCTCATAGTGGGCTCTCCTCCTGGCCCACAAAACTTATTCGTACTGTGCAGCCCAAGATCCCCAACTCGTTTCCCCTTCTCCAGGCGATTGAAATTAAAAAAATCTGACCTAGTGAGGTCTTTCCCTGAAATAACTCCCCCTTTTTACCACGATTCACCCTGTACTTCCCATGTTCACACCATGTGTCCAAATGCCAGTGGCCATCTGTTTTCACCCTTGCCACAGCATTGTCTTCCTCATCTTGTGCAAGCCTCCCTGTAATACCCATCACCACCACCTCCACCTCCACCTCCACCTCCACCTCCGTAGCCTTCTCTGGTGGCAACAAGGCGATTTGAATCAAAAAAACTTCTTCATCCACCCGTAACTGCACCGCCCTTGAGATCAACAGAGGGTTTCCTTGGCCCATCAACATCTTCACAAAACAACAGTTGTTCCCCTGTTTGGTAGCTTCATTACATACAATCAACCCCCAGAACATTGCCCAATCCCAAAGAACAGAGGATCAGACAAAAAATTTGGGGAGACCCTATACCAATATCCAAGTACCCAAAACTGATTTTCTAATTGGGGATTTTACTTGTACATATACCCATCTTCTCACTATGACATCCTCCCCTGATTTTAATGGAAACGATTTCATTGTCTCCAAGGAAGAAGAAACCTCCTCCGATGGAGCCAACAATAATGCATGTGATAAGAACAAAAGGGATAATGTTTGGTTGGTTCAACAGATAGAAATGCCCAACAATCTCTCTCGAAACCGAAGACCATGCCAATGTAGAAGATTTTAAGGTAAGCAGCGTGGCCAGCCTCCATTTCTTCCCTAACATACTCGAGGTGGGTTCGCACATGATCGACGGCAAGGTTCCTCCGGATTGCCCCTTGATCATAATTTTACAAAGGTTTTTTGAGTTGTTGCTTACAGAGATTTCTGCTTCCTTATACCCAAAGTTGGATGCCCCCCCTGCAAACTCAACCCACCTAGTCCCTTTCACTTCTTTCGGGATGAAAATACGGCTTACCTTCTGGTCCGACATCATCGATAGCCTAAGGAATCGACCCCAATGTTAGATTTTGCTTCCACAATGAGCGTCTTTCGACCCAACCTCCTCTTCCACCATTTTGGCATGAACGATGGAAGCCCAACTTCTTTGCAATACCATCCTACCCACAAAAGAGATTCTCCATGCAAAACAAACTCACTTCACTTTCGTTTGCTTCATTCAATCAACCCGAAAACATCTCTTCCCTTTCTATCCAATGCTTCCAACCCAAAATCTTTGCACAAGATACGAAGGGATACCTTTTCGCAGTCTGTGTCAATTATTAGTTAAAACTTGGATGTTACTTAAACAAATGAATATTAAATCAATTTTCTTATAATTAATTAAATTTACCAGCCTAGCTAATGAGGCTTATGCCTTATGACTTGAAGCGTACGCCTCGCTTACGCCTCACTTACGCCTCACATGAGGGGCACACTTTTTTTACACTTCAAGACATTAGGTATACACCTCACGAGCAAGGTGCGCCTTGAGGCTTACTCCTCAAACGCCTTTGAAAACACTGGAAAGAGAGGACAATCTAGAAAGGTGTTTTTACGAATATTCGCCCTTCAGCCATTAGCTGGACTATCAGGAAAGAAAGAATCAAAGGGTAGGTGAAAGGTTTGGAGGTTGTCATCGACCAGGTGATATCCATCCTTTTCTTTTGCATTTGCTCTTATCTTGAGTTTAGTTCTATAGCTTCAGTTACCTTTAGGGAGTTTGGGATTATTTTTTCTGGGTACATCATTTAAGTTTTGCATCAGCCTACTAATGTATACTCTTCATGTACATTGGCTGGTTTGGGGGTTGTTTATCTTGTAAATTCGCCTTACACATTATATTAATACTACACACTTTTACCGATCGAAAAAAGAAGTTTTTCTACCTGTATGTGAGTCCAAGTTTATTGATGAGACGTACCGCAATTAGAAGTCTGATGAGGAAAAATTTCAGTATTAGAGTAGCAGATGATTGGGCAAACCCCAGTTGTTTATGTGCACTTTCACATGGCCCACTTCACATGCTAAGTTTCAACGCTCACATGGCAAAAATGTGTCCGTAATCCTTGAAAAATATTAAAAAATTTGACGGCTTCGTCCTTTACACGTTAATTTTGACACACATGACTTAAACGGGTTTCGGTGTGGTCTACCTTTCACATAACCTATACAGATGGTTTTCAGTCTAGTGGATATTCTAGCTAAACCTGGTGAGTCAGACCTGAATACTTTCACTTACATATATGGTTGTAAGATATTGACCCTGAATTATTGGTTGGTTAAACCATCTTGAACAACAACAACCCCTCCAAAAGGAAATTTTTTTTGCTAGTGGACTTGGGACTATTATGAGTGCAGTTTATAGATTGGGCCCATTTTATGGGTCTTCAAGCATAGGCCTTGTAGGTTTCGGGCTTTCTACTATCAGCTTGTTATTTTATCAATGCTTGTGGTTGAATTGAGATTTGTTTATCAATCTCTGTTTAAATTCTAAGAAAATAATTAAGCTCCTTATTGATGGAGACATGAGTCTGTCCTCAAAAATATTTTAAAAACAAATTTACTCTTTAGTTTTATAAGTGGAATTATTTATCTCATCCACTTTGCCATTGTATTTACAGTGAGTCTAGAAAGTGGACTATTCAGGAGAAGAAGGTTATCTCCTCAAAAAGTACCTTCCTTTGTCGCTATTTGTAACTCTTAGGACATTGACTGCACTTGCTTCCTTTCCAATCATGGTTGGAAGATCAAGGCCTTTACGTGAATGCAATTCTTAATAGAATCAACACTTGTGACATCCTCTAGAGTGAAAGAAAGTGTCACCTTGTCTTCTCAGGTTTCCTTCCTGTGTGAGAGGTGGGGAACTGATCACCCATCTTTTTTTTCATGGCAGCTTCTCAAGGGAGGTGTGGCACCATTTAATGCAGGTATTAGGGCTGTATTGAGTGATGCCAGCTAATGTTGATCAGATGTTGCATAAGTGGAGGCTCTTGGTCTCGGTCTTACAGGCAGATTACTATGCAGCTGCTTGGGTCATGCATTTTGTGGACTACGTAGTCTGAGAGGAACAAAAGGATTTTTGGGCACGGGAGAATTTCTGTTTTAGCAATTACGGAGTGGTAATTATGATGTTTGGCTCGGAATTGACGGAGTATTATGTTTTCTTCCCCCTTAATGAAGGAGTCCCTTGCAGAATTGTAGCCTACTCGGGAAGGCAAATATAACTTGAAATTGGATGGTTGTTCTTTGGATAACATAAGGTTGTCTGGGACTGGGAATGCATTTAAGGATCACAGAGGTGAGAGTGTAACACATTCCTAAGGCTCATTGGTGAGGGTGACTTTATTAGTGCTGAGATTTGCACTCTGTTGTTCGGTCCCAATGAGGCTTACATACTGCAACTATCGGTAGTTGTAGAGGGTGATTCTTCTTAAGTCCTTTCTTGGATGCCGAAACAGCAGAATTTCTCTTGGAGGGTTGGACATCTTGTCAGGCTTGCTAGATCCATGGCTTCTATTGTGAAGTGTGAACATCTTGTTCATGTTGGTGCCTAGGTCGGCAAATTGCGTGGTTGATTTGCTCACAAAGAGAGGATTTAGGAGCAGAATCTGAGGTAGGATTTGTTGCAGTCATTGGGGCTAAAGCTTGGATGGTTTTGTTGTTTTTATTTTGTTTTGTTGTGGGGATTGGTCGTTTTCACCCATTGTTTTCCCCCCTTCTTTCTTTGTCTTCTCTGTCCTTTTTGCCTTTTAAGGGAGTGGGTTTTTTGACAGGGGCCTAGTCTCTTTAGGGGTTTTTGCTGTTGTTGTTTGCTTTTGTTTATTATTTGCCTGTCTTTTGGCTTTCGGATCCTCTCGTTCCTATTTCTAATTCTGTTTCACTACTTATCAAAGAGAAAGTTGGGGAGTTTGATTTTAGCAGTTGTATTGCGAAGTCCACTTATCATTTTTTCTTATATAATACTGGAGGCGAGTATACATTTTAGTGACACATCCTTATTGTACATGTTGCATTGGCATCTCACATACCAATTTGTATGTGAAAAATAGTCAAATGAAGCTGGATATGTGATTCTTCCATATTGCATGTGTTTAATAAATTCAATGAAGGAGATTGTTTTCACCACCTAATTTAACTTGATGGCCTAGTTAGAAAATCTATTTCACTTTCTGTTTGTTTCTGCAACATGCTAGAGACTTTCTAAAGTGAAACGAAAGGGTAATGAACAGTATTGACTGTATATTGGACATGGAAGGGCTGCTTGTGTACTTTGAATGTACTATGCTTTCTTTACCAATATTTTCCTTGGCTAACAGACTTTGAATTTAATTGTCATAGTGCAAATGGTAGAGTAATGTAAACCCAATAGAAGTTGGAATCTAGCTTGTTCTGCTTTGGCATATGTAACTTGTTTTTTCTTTTCAGTGTGAGGATATGGTTAAAACATATTGAAGGGTTATTAAAGTCATCAGAAGTTGACCATGCTCCCTTCTCCTTATTGAAGGAGGTAAATATTTCGTAATATGTTGGCTTTAATAATACAATCTCTGAAGGTAGTTAGTGATAAATCTTATGACATCTATAAATTGTAAAAATAGGTGATAACGATTGCTTCCGTCCCAGTTTCGGTACTTTCTTTGACTGTTTCTGCACAGTCTCCACACGAATTGCTATTAGCAATTGGAAAAGGATCTGGATCATTGGAAGTATGGATCTGTGACATAACTAGCTGCAAATTCCATAATACTGGTTCCTATGATGCACATGACCATGTTGTAAGTTTTGCCAGTTTTGAGCTAGCTTCTGTTACGTATTGATGTTATTTTGACATTTTTATGAACTTAGCCCAGGTTACAGGTCTGGCATGGGCTTTTGATGGGTGCTGTTTGTTCAGCTGCAGCAAGGTAATAGAACACACGAACATTGATAACTTTTTTTATTAATTGTTTTGTTTTTCCATCAAGTCATCTACTTCTGCATTTCATAGATGATTGATTTAGTTACTTTGGGCAAGTGTGTCTGTGTTGTGTAATTTTTTTTTGATTGGTAAAACCATATATTTGTATTAGTATAATGAGATAAAGCGTACTGGCCTGATTTACAAGATAAAAATCTGAACATACAGCTTATTTACGCGGAAGGTTTACACTCATTGGCTGAAGAAAAATCAACAAGAATCCATCTTACCTTATAACTATATTATAACCTGTACAATAAGTGTCCAGTCGTAAAGAAGCCAAGGTCATAGAACTTCGTTTAAGATACTTGTCCAAATGAAAAGGAAAGATATCACCAGATCAATGATGGCATCCCGATCTCTTTCCACCCCTTCTAACCGTCCTCAACTCCTCTCCTTCTAAATGGTCCAGCAACTGGCTGATGGGCAGATTCACAGCAGTGCTTTTCTGGTCCATCCTCGCCTCCACTCTCAACTGTAAAGAATATTCTCCAATTCCTTGGCATCCACCACTTCAAACTTGATATCTGGTGGGAAAAACAAGTACTTATCATCATTCTGGTGGGCCAAATTAAGTATTTATCACCATTTACATTCATAGACGTAATCTAAATACCAGCAACATCACTTGATACTTGAATAAGAGCATTTTTTTCACCAGTACTAGCCATCTTACACTAACCTGCAGTACAATTAATCAAGAAACTGAGAAGAAAACTTGAAGAATAGAGTAATACCAACTTGCTATGTACCAATAAATGTTCTACCGATCTATTTTGATATGTAATACATCGATTTGGTAACATCCACTACCTACTAATCAAGTGATCAACTATAAGGATTTTTTTCAGGATCTCCACATGAAGAATTCCAACTTAGAAGGTGCATGTGATTGCCACACTACTTTCTGTAGTTGAAACATTGTCTCTAAATCAATAAGTGCATGGTAGGAAGATATGACTGAAAAGCCCCTTTACTATCCCACACCCACCATCGAATAATCGCTCCAACTCTAGGAGCATATGTTTATAACATGGATAATAGTGCCATGGTTTAAAATATCGTATCGAGGTAGCGTATCGGTCGACCCAAAAAAGGATACATATCGGATACGTGTGGATATATTGTAAAATAATGGATATGGTGGATACACAAGGAAAATGATGGATACATAAAACAAGACCCACTTCTATGTAAAGCTAAGCTAAAACTATGATAAATTGATATGTTTTAAATATGATGCACCCACACATATAATACATATATTAACGTGGAAACCTTCCGTTACGCTCACGGGTGCATGGGAACTTTGAAAAAATTCAATAAGTGAGGAAAGTCATAATATATCACATAAACTAATAAAATATAAAAGAAATTTTCATATCTCATGGAATAATGTGTATATATATACATGTTTATATATATTAACTAAATTATAAATTCAT
This sequence comes from Pachysandra terminalis, assembly GCA_031762675.1. Lineage (NCBI taxonomy): Eukaryota > Viridiplantae > Streptophyta > Magnoliopsida > Buxales > Buxaceae > Pachysandra > Pachysandra terminalis. The sequence continues at coordinate 13,103 of JAUPMG010308150.1, forward strand.
AATATTTTTCATAGGAGGATATTTTATTTTTAAGATATAAAATATATAATGAACCAAGTATAAAACTTAATCTAGGATGACATTGTGTATTGTATTTAAACATAAATAAAAACTATTCAATCATTTATTTAAAAATATTAAATTATTTTATACCAAAACATTAGTTCTTCAAACATTGTGATTAATCTGTTAAGCTGATAAATATGCCTAGATTCATCTTATCTAGAAACTTTAGGTCAAAACAATATTGTTTAATTGGTTTTTTCATAAAAAAGATAATTTATTATTTTTCAAAAAAATCTCTAAGAACATTGTATATTTCTTGAAAAATAGGCAGTTATATATTTGGATTTCACTAGATCCATGTTATAAGATTCCAAAGCATGCTTTAGACATAAAGAGCATGATTTAGAATGAAACAAAAACTCTTAGAATGCATGCCTCAAAAAACAATGCAAGAACAGGAAAAGTGCTTTTAAGCTCCAAATAGATGTTGTCAATTAACTATGAAGATTTTAAGCTAAATTTGTTGTACTTCAGGAAGGTTTGGTTTTTGGGTTAGGGAGAGGAGTGGTACAAAGGAGTGAATGTTGTATCAAGTGTATTGGTCGATATATTGTAACCTATAAGTTGTATTGACCGTTGCAGTCGATATATTACATGAATCGATTGATACCATGTAGAAATTAACTAGCCTAAAATGCACCTGTGTATCGTGCCAACAGGGTGGATACAAGATATGTATCGACTGTATCGACGGATAAGATAAGATATTTTAAACCATGAATAGTGAAGCCATTGACTCCAATGCTGTATCAAATAAAGGTCTTCTCAAGTCCAGATTCCATGAATTAGGAAAAAGGATCCTTGGATAACGCATCACTAATCCACACCTCCTGGTCTGAAGCTTATATAGAAAGTCAGGCTATTGACTATGTAAGTATGAGTTACCACACCAAGTATCCAATCAAATCCTCACCCCTCCTTTCCGTACTGGCTACCGCAAATTGAGTACCACCTGAGAATCTCTCAAAAATTGCTCTTTATAACTTTCCAAAGCCCAACTCCATATGTGCCATTATACAGTTTAGGGGACCAATTGCCAATGTTGCAACCATATATTGCAATGATAACCCATCTCCAATGACTCCCACTTGCTTTCCAAAACCGCCACAACCACTTTCCCAGTAATGTTTCATTAAACTTAAGCAGCTCTCTAATCCCTAACCTCAAATGATATTTGTGACTTTCCCCCTTACCACACTAAGGAAAATCTGTTTGCAATTTTTTAATATTATTGGCCAATGATACCGGTATCTTCAAGATTGAGAAAAAGTCAGTAAGTTTGAAAGGGGGCTGCTAATAAGAGTCATCTTTCCGCCTCTCAGTAGATAATTTGCCTTCCATTTGGCTATTCTTTCTGATCTCTCCAGTCTCCTAGGTAAGTTCGAAAGGAAGCTGTGAATAAGAGTCATCTTTCCGCCTCTCGGTAGATAATTTGCCTTCCATATGACTAGCTTCTTTTCTGATCTCTCTACAGTCTCCCCTCAAACTAAAGTCGCCTTATAGGAAGCCCCATGTTGGAATCCCAAATAGGTAGTTGGTAATGAACCTACTTTACATGCCAGGATTATACATAGCTGGTCAATATACCACCTCCCCTACTCCAAATAGTTCACTCTTGTTCAGGTTAATTTTTAAATCTAACAATGCTTCAAAGCAAAGGAACAAGCATCTAAGCACCTTCAGATGATCCTGTTTTGCTATACAAAAGATGAGGTTGTTATTTGCAAACTTAAGGCGAGGTATAGTAGACCTTCATCATTCATTAAAACCGTTCCAATAAATCTGCACACGCTGCCTTCAGACTGAGTCTACTAAAAGCATCTGCAACTATGATGAATACGAATGGAGATAAGGGATCTCCTATCTTAAGGCCTCTACAAGACCTAAAAAGCCAGTCGCTTCTATGTTAACAAGCATGGAAAAAGAGGTGGAGGATATACATATGCAAAACCGTTCCAATAAATCTGCACACGCTGCCTTCGGAGTGAGTACTAAAAGCGTCTGCAACTATGATGAATAGGAACGGAAATAAGGGATCTCCTATCTTAAGACCTCTACTAGACCTAAAAAGCCAGTTGCTACTATGTTAACAAGCACGGAAAAAGAGGTGGCAGATATACATATTCTAATGTATTCCTCCATTTCACCCCAAAACCCATTCTTCTCATTAGGTACAACATGAAGTCCCAACATACATGATCATATGCCTTTTTCATATCTGATTTACAAACCAGCCAAGAATCCTCACCTCTCATGAGTAAATCAACCCATTCATTAGCTATAAGTAATCCATCTAGGATCTGTCTTTCCCCTACGAATGCACTTTGAGTTTGGGATATGATTTTAGGTAAAATTCTCCTAAACCTATTTGCCAACAGCTTGGAGATAATCTTATAAAAAAAAAGTACCCTAAGCTTACATGCCTGAAATCTTTGATATTCATGGCACCTTTCCTTTTCGGATGAGGGAGATAGCTTACATGCCTGAAATCCTTGATATTCATGGCACCTTTCCTTTTCGGATGAGGGAGATAAGGTGACATTTGCACTCTTTTTAAACGATGAATAATTATAAAACTCATTAATACCCTTCAATGAATCAACTTTAATAATGCTGCAACACCTTTTTATAAAATGGTAAGGTAAAACCATCCAGTTGCCGTGCCTTGTCTCCATTCATCTCCTTAATGATCTCCCACACCTCCTTTTCTGAGAAAGGTTTTTCCAAATAATCTCTTTTCTTTTGAACGTAACATATTCAATTCCACCCTATTTAGACCAATGTTTTTAAACGTTAAGGCGTGAGGCAAGGCATTAGATCTGGGCTTGAGGCGAGGCGTAAGCCTCATGAGCATGTATATTTTTAATTATAAAATAATTTATTAAATAATACTTCATTATATAAATATAAAAAAAATCTAGAAAAATTAAAAAAAATTATATAAAAAGGTACTAGAATAAAAAATAAATGAAATTATAGATTCAACACTAAAATAATCATCCATCATCAAGTAAAAGAAAAGCAAGTCACATGCATTGCATCATCATCACCAGTCACCAACAACAATATATGTGAATGTTCTAAATTCTAAACCCCAAAGTCCAAACATTACGTCAATGATCGAACAAAATATCACACTAAGTCTTCCTTCTACCTCTCTACCATATTGCCAAGCAAAATCTTTTCTACTAGTCATTGTAATGTAAAGTGAACAGTGAACACAAAGTGGA
>JAUPMG010308179.1:0-16396 GCA_031762675.1 Pachysandra terminalis
GGCTTGGTCCCTGTGTAGGGGTTGGAACATCTCATTCCATACCGTCTCGAGGGAAGCAAATCAGGAAGCGAAATCTTTGGCTAGGAGGGGTCGAGAGAGGAGCGATATGTTTGAGGGGATCCCTGCTGGTATTTGATAGTATGGTTCTTGTGGAGAGATAGGCATTTTAGTGTTGTGATGTGCCATATTGGATCCACATGCCTAGTTTTTGTATGTTTTTTCTGTTTTGTTTGTCATAGCTTAATTATTCTTTCTTAAGCTACGAACTTTGTATCCCCTTTTCTGCCTTTATACAATTCATTAATTATCAAAAAAAATATATATATATATATATATATATATATATATTAATGTGAATTGCATCTCAGTTTACAATCAGATGAAACAGTAACCACATAAATGGCAGTAGTTTCACACATTGCAGAAGTCTTTTGTTTTGCTTTTTCTGGAAATTATCTTAATCATGGGTCAGCAACTTGCAGTGCTCAAGGTTTAGCCATGGTCAAGAAGCTTACAAGATCGTACCTTGGCGAATCAGCTTTGATTTCACAGAGAATTCAAGAATTAAACACCAAAAAATTTGAAACCATTCCATCAGCAGTAAATTCAGTTCCAGGTATGCAAGTTCTTACCTCTTTGTCAATCTAAAAAATTCAGGCAAAACATGCACCTTGTTTAAATAGCTAATTACATGTTTATTGACAGATGTGTCGCATCCTTCTTCATCATGTGTTCAACATCCATGGCTGGTGGCAATCTTTTCAATCCTGATTGGACTAGTTTACCCAGAATTCTATCTACAGCAGAAATGAGGATCAGATTTTATTTTTTTTTCTATTTTAATGTTCAATTGAGATGATATATTGAAATTCTTTCACAAGATTTGGAATTGATGAGAACATGTAGAAAAATGTACTAATAGAAGAAATACACAAGATCAAGATAAGCAGTTCTGAGTCATTTATAGATGAATACATGGAGTTTTACAATGAGATTGAATTGACATTCCATTTCTACGGCGAAACTGCTCTGGGGATCAGGATATCTCCAATGTTGTTGTGCCATGGATCAGCCAAGTGGGTTGCCAGATTCTCCAATGGTCCTGTTCCGGGGTAAGCCGACTGTTGGACGCAGAATCCGACAAAGGCCAACAAGGCGAGTCGGCCTGAAAAAAAAAACACATGAAATGAAATGAAATCAAGGAAATATAACTAGGAAAATTAATGGTTCTGGTGAGCTAAAAAGTGTGAGATTATAAACCATTTTTTATCTCCTTCACTTTGTATTCCTGGAACTTGACAGGGTCCTTGGAGTAGCCCAATGGGTCAAAGGCTCCGCCGGGGTACTTTTTCTTCTCGGGGTCTTTTTCCATGCTGCGTTGGTGCTCGACGAACGCGATGGAGAGGAACTCGATGACCAAGATGGTTGGGAGGGTACCCCATGGGACTGGGTTTCCCAGGTACGTCGCCTGGCCGCCGGGAACAGCAGCCCACTCCTGAGCCTTTACCCAGTTGCCCAAACCCAATGCCTCTGGCACCAAGATCCCTGGCTGCAGAATGTATGGAATCCAACAGAATCATGAATTGCATTTCTTTTTTCTGATGAACAACAGAAAATTATATTTACATGCAACCATGTAGACATAACTAGTAGAGCTCACAACGAGTCCAGCTAGCTCGGCTCGGCTCGTTTGAGCCGAGCTTGAGCTCTAAATTAGGCTCGCGAGCCAAGCCTGAATCCAAAAAAAAGCTCATTATTTTAACAAGCTTGAGCCGAGCTTGGGGTAGGCTCGGCTCAGTTTGTATATGTGATTATACGTTCATATTCTTATATCTTATATTATGTATTAATATTAAATACACATGATAACATATTATATTACATTTACTAACAGTTATCAACTATAATGTTATTACATTTGTATTAATCTAAGCTTTTTTACGAAGTCAATTTTTATAAACTGAACTTTTTGCAAGCCGAGCTTTTACGAGCCTGAGTCGAGCTGGGCAAATCTAGGCTCGGCTCGGAGCCTAACAACTTTTAACGAGCCTAAGCCGAGCCTGAGCTTTGCTAGAGATTTACGAGCCTGAGATGAGCTAGGCAAAGCTTGGCTCGGCTCGGCTCGGCTCGTTTACAGCCCTAATAACTAGTACACACAATCTGAAAGCAGTTTTGGAATCAAATGAGGTTCAGCTGAGTTTTTAGCTATGTGAAGTATAATTTTCTTATTTTCTTGACTAGTTGATGTAGTAGAGGTAACCGCAGATGCTTACATGGAAGTGTTGGATCGAAACAAGATGCACCGTGACTCCAAACGGGCATAATTTTGGGCCGCGGGTTGGAATTAGGCTCACAATATGCCGTTGGAAAGCTAGCGACGAGAGCTACAAGAGTCACCGCTATTCTGTGATGTAAGACATTTTTCGACTGTTTGAGGTTGTTTATGCCCTCAAAACAGCATCCAAAATGTTTTTATCCGTTTTAGCAGCTTTTGTTTACTTATTTTCTTTTAGGACTATTTTTAGCAATTTAGGGTTTCTTTTAAGATGGGATTTTCTTATACACAAGGAAGAGAATGTAGAGAGGTTATTATTGGACGTTTTATGAACTTTGATTGAGAGTCTCTTTTAGTACTATTGTTCTAAGGTTTTGCCATTAACCCTAGCACTCTAGAAGGTTGTGTGCATCTGCGGCCGGAGTCATCAACTCTTTTCTTCACCCTACATCACTAGTTGGGATTGAACCCATAAACCTAAGTATTCGATGAAGAACATCGTCCATGGAATCGGGATTCTATGCTTTTAGATTAAAGACATTGAAACACAAAAGTACCAAAATCATGGAACAAGAAAAGATCAGCAACATTGGGAATTCCTGGACAAACTTACAACTGCAAGCATAGCCCATCTGCAGTGAATGAGTTCAGATTCCTTGAATCTCTCCAGGTTCTCCGGGACTTCGCCGAGCCGAAGAGGGTCGAATCCAAAGTCACTGAACCACACACAAACACAATATATAAGTATCACTAGTACTGAAAAGCTAGGCCATATATAGTTATATTCAATGAACAATAAATTCCAATTATCATGTTTTTGTGACTTCATATATAGGACAAAAAATACTACCCCGGTGCCGAGCCGTCCAGGTAAGGCGGGCGAGGCTGGCCGGGCATCCAATCGGCGGTCATGGTAAACCGGGACGACGCATTGGAGTAAGCACCGGGAAGCGCAACGGCTGTGGCAAATTTCGACTTGGAAGAAGATAGAACAGAAGGGAACACGGCGGCGGCGACGCAGCAGCTCCTCACTGCATTGGCAGCCATTCTTGAATTGGGACTTGCCTGTGAAGGATTGTAATGGGTGAGAATAGGCTTTAGCCTATGTTAACAGAAGAGTTGTATACAGACCAAGATTATAAGCAAGGGGGGATATAGGCAGAATCCAAATACTGATTCCCATTGGCTAATAGAGTTGGCTTATTCAATTGTCATTGGGCCACGTGGCATCTCTCAATCCATTTCAATGTCTTAGAATATCCAGTAGATGTGTTGATTTTATATGGTAGAGATTGATTGATAAGGGAGAAAATATCAGCCGTTTATTTCTGTGGGCAAATGGTCTCAAAATGAGGTGTGGTGTGGAGCCGTTATTAGATCCCAAAAAAAAAAGAAAAAAAGAGTAACGACTAAAAAGAAATGCTCTAATGTGTAATCAATTTAAAGAAATCATTATATTTGAATTGGTAAAGCAAAATAATAATGATAATAATAATAATGATAAATTACTTGTCTCGACCGATTTGTTTTGACTTGACCAAGTTGGATTGGACTATCCGAATGAGTTTAACTGAGTTTGACCGTAAGGCTGGCTCATTAGACCAGAGGATCTGCTAGTGAGATAGTATGGCTTTGACCCCTTAGCGAACACTATGTCTTGGACCGAGTCGATCCGGAGTTGTATCGGACGATTCAACTTGGGATCGACTGATCCTTGACACTATATGTCGAAGTGGTTTTCCTATTGTTTTCGCACATTAATGAATTTTTGTTATCAAAGGTATGTGACAATAAATGAATGATGGGTCTTGGTACATGTATGATGTTAAGTAATTAACTGGATTAATATATGGAATTGTTTTTCCTCTTATTTTCTTGTGAGCCATTGCTTTTATGTTCTAGCTATGACTATTGAAAGCTAATGAGATTGTATTATTAGTATTATTACATAGAGGTGATATAGTTTCCTTTGGATGTATAATTAAGTGGGCAAGCTACAATTCTAGCATTGGAGATGCAGTATACCAGCTCTTATACAAGTCTCTTGAGTTTAATACTATCTTTATCATGAGGAGCAACTAATATTGTTCTTAATCTTCTATTGACATGGAGGAATTGAAATCAGTAAAGGTCTGCCTCTCTCTCTCTCTCATATATTAACTCTTTTATGTTGACGTCTCTCTTAGGGAATCGGAGAGAAAACTAAATATATTCTTGAGCTTCACGAAGCATCTCCAGAACATTTCAAGGATGCAAGCAATTTCGGTAAACAGACTTTTTTTTTTTAATTTTACTAAGGACAATGTTTTTAAAGATAATGTGACTGATTTATTCTACATTTTGTTTTGCAGCTAAATGATCTAAAAGATATCGGCCTCTCTACAAAGCAGGTAACTTATTTTTCTACTTTCCTCCTTTTTTATTTTTTCATTTTTTCCATCCTTTGTGAATAAGCTATGGTCTCAATACATACATTCACACACGCATACACACAAAGAGAGAGAGAGAGAGAGAGAGAGAGAGAGAGATACACATCACACATTCACACACAAACACACACATAGAGATAGAAAGAGAGAGATCATCTAACTATTTGTTTCCATATTTATTGTACAGGTCGATCGGATAATGAAAATGTTTACGGTCGTCTATTTAGCTAGCTCATAATTCCACAAAGGGCCAGGAAAAATTCTAAAAATTGTTCTGATCGATCATGAGGCCAGGAAAAATTCTAAAAATTCTAAAAAAGGAATCTAGAACTACTAACTAAATAATATATTACGGGGAACAAAGCGTCAAGTAATCTTGTTTATAGAGTTCGTGGAAAAATTCAATGAAGAATAACAAATGGAAGCCTGTCATGTAAATACTCACTTTGTTAATATCCTGAATGTTATGAATTGAGATTCAATAGTGAAACTTCAATTCTAGAGGAGAAATACAACATCATTACTGGAAGAGAAATAAGATACAATTTTGTACCGTTAGAAGATTTCAACAAGCATGGGTTAAAGGAAAGAAAATGTATGTTACATAAAATCTTTGAATTCATATTAATAAGCAGAATTTTAAATTTCTTAACAAATTCTAAAATATATTCTTCTTTTTAGATGTCTTAGGCCTACTTGTAGATGTTAAGACTCAGGCTATGTTATCAAAGAAGAATGGAAAAGGATCAGCAGCGATTCGCAAAATTACAACTCTAGATTTGGAGTAAGTGCACAATAATTAATACAATTCATATTAACGCAAAACTAAAAGAAATACAACAACATTATCGAATTGTAACATTTTCTCAATTCGAATCCCCATATTTTAACATTATGGGCTCACTTGGCTGAAAATGAGGGAGAAGTTTTACTCGAGATGAAAAATGAAAGGCCAATCATTACTATAACTTTTGTGTCATAAAATATTTACAATGGTAACAATTTCTTACTTTTAATATAGACAAACTAAAATCACACTAACTGAATTTGCATTGTCCAATCAGGCAAAACACAACTCCAAACAAAAATAGAGTCAACAATACAAATCAATCCAGATATCAAAAAAGCGGAAGAAATGAGAAGCAGGTAAACTTTTCCTCTCATATAAATATCATATTTTGAAATTTACAAATTTGTGTTGCAAAATCATTGGAAAAAATACAGGGTTGGCAACAAAGTGGAAGAAGAAGACCTAAGTTCATACATTTCAAAACAGAACGACAAAAACATTTGAGGAATCTGAAAGGATTAAGCTTAGTGATATCATTGGAAAGCACTCCACTTCTTTTGAGGTATATATCATTAAAAAAATATTTTTATTTTACCAACAATAAATAATTATTCATCTTTAATTAAAATAATTAATTAACTTTTTCTCCTCGCAGGAAAGAAGCCACTACTTCAAAGCAGTATTATTGGAGATTCCGAATCCAAGTCAACCGTGATATAATTCGTGCAAAACATGCAGAAGGAAAGTGAACATCATAGACAACATTGCAGAATGCAAAATGTGCAACAAGAACAACATTGGATACTCTGAAAAGTAAATAATATATATACACACACACACAAAAATACACGTGTGTGGGTTGCATGATAAATTTATGTCTAAAAAAACTAACATGATTATCAATGACACAGGTATATGTTGCGCTTAAAAGTATCAAATGCAACTGAACAAGCTAATGTCACACTTTTCGAAGAAGTTGAGATTAAAGGATCTATTGTCATTGAAAACTGAGGTAAAAATATAACAAAAAACTATTACAAGAAAAAATTTAAAAGCAATTTTAATAAAGAAATTCTTCTACTGCAACAGGATGAAAATGCATTTTACAAGAAGCTAACAAGCTACAAAGAAAAATCATACTTCTTCCTCATCAACATAGATTCAAAGAAGAATGGAGTCATAACACAAAGTATTCTCGCCTAAGCGATTGCGGATCATGAGATTGAAAATGCAAACTTCTTTGATGATGAAGCAAGAGAAAATAGAATCAAAGTTTAAAAAGATTTTTATATAATCTGAAAAAAATGAACAATTTAATTTTATTTGTTGTCTTGGACTTTATAAACATTTAGACCAGGTTGAAGCATTGTGAAATTGGTGGACATCTAAAAATGATATCATGTCACTGATGGCTATCTTTTCTTTGAGAAAATATCATATTGCTGTTTACTCTGTTTTCAATCATTTTATCTTTTGGGCAATACTTTGATTGGAAAACAACAGTTAACTCTTCTTATTTCCATTCTTCTATATTGAAATGCGTTTTTACTGAAAATGTATCAGTCGTATACAATTTTTGGTTTTTCCCGAGTACGATAACTTGCTTTAATTTATTACAATTCTATACAAGGAATTTTAGCATGAAACTTATGTTGAAGTTTCTGATTGAAGTGTTTTCTTCATGTCTATTTTCATGTGATTTAGCTATTAATTGATTTCGGTAGAGCATAATAGTTGCTGCAAAGCGATTAAGATCATTATAGCAGTAACTAATAAAAAAAATTAATAGCTGCATTGTGAACTATATTCTTTCTTTTTTTATAGATTAATGCTAAACCCGATCAAAACTAAGACTTTCTGCAACAGTCAAAGAGTCTTTTCTAATCTCTCTCTTTTTTTCTGTTTAATTTCCTTCCTATTACTCTCCTGTTTTAGTTCGCAGGTTTTTTCCTTCCTTGAATGTTAAAGAAAGTGAAATTGATTAGAAGGACGGCCGGCTTCAGGACATTTCTTCACAGTGGGAGAGTATACATTTCAAGTGGCAAAAAAATTTCTTCTAAGAATTGCTTATGTTGCAAATTACAATTTAGTTTGTATGTAGATAGTTAGGAATTCATGATTTACAATGGTCTCATTATCAAGAACACTTTCAATGGCAAAATGATGCATAGGGATTTCAACAAAGTGTTTTAGCACAACTGTAGTGTTTAATAGTGTTTTATGAAAAAATTAATATTTACTATGACTGTTACATTTAATTAATGCAGAGTATTATATAATTCATTAATAGTGCAAAGAAGGTATTTGCAAATGCAAATACAAAGACATTCTCTTTTAAGACTAATAATAAAGACAGAACAAATAGTGTTTCAGAAATGCAAAAAAAAAAAATCATCGAAACAACTTCTTTATTAGAATCACGTAGTGACATGTGTTAGGAAACTTCGTGCGAAGAATCAAACTCATACACACAAAAACGCAGAGAATTATGTGGTTCGGCACAAACCTGTCTACGTCCACGGAGTACACTTTCACTATGAGCAAATAGTAAGATACAAGAGGAGCAAAAAAAATACTCTGATTACAAAACTCTATAATCTGCTCACTCAATCTTATCACTACAACTCACTACATGTACTGCATCCTCCAATGTTCTCTACAGCTCTTTATATAGACTAAGAAGGTAAGAAGAAGATGAACAGTTATATCCACATTCATCAACCCCTTTGTCTCCCCAAAACAAAGCTCCTTGTCTTCTCCCCAAGACTTCTCGTCTTATAAAAAAAATTGTTCATCCACCTAACATGGGTGGACCCTATCAATCACCCCCTCCACACATGTGGGGTAATTGTCATCTAGATGCTATAGTACTGCTCAGTTGTGACCCAGACCTTGTCACAGGGCAATTGCACCCCCTCATGGGAGTGCCCGTGCAAAGATCACCTCTTTGCCAACTGTAGTGACTCCATCTCTCTATTTCCTGTGTACACTTTACTGGAGAGGGCACTGTCACTGATCAAATCGAGAGCAAAAAAGACTTGCTTCGGCGGCGTCATTGGTGCCGCCGATGCTGTACAACTCTTCAGAGTCCCTTTACTCTAAGCTTTCCACTAAACATCCGGCACTAGTTGCACTCATCGTGTCTGGCCAGATTCCCGCACACCATCTGTACCGATCCGTGCACCTGTACCACAGTGGATCCTCTGGGTACTCCTGCACTTATTCCATGTGCGTCAGTGCAACCGTCATTTTCTCTGTTCAATCTGTCTTGTACCACTGGACCCATGTCTGACAGTAGATCTTCCTGTCACCACACTACCCTCCAGTCTGTACAACTCACCAGTCTTCCTTCCCCACAACATCTCTTTGTCTCCCTTAGAGATCTCTAGAATTCCTCGGGTCGCAGTGAAACTGTAGCCTCTCAAATCCAGCATCCCAAGAGAAATCAGGTTTTTCTTCCATCTTGGCACGTATCGCACTTCGGTCAGTATCAAAGTTCTTCCGTTTGTTTTGCGGAACCGAACTGTTCCTCGGCCAACAACCCTTCTTGATGTGTTGTCTGCCATCCAAACAAGTTCGCCGTCACATGCCTCGTAAGTGGAGAACTGTTCTCTGGCCCTGCATACTTGGTAGGAACTACCTGAGTCCAAAACTCAGTCTGATATTCCTCCTTCATATGCTTATGATGCTACCAGTAACGCATCATTGTCGAAGTCCATAATTGATGCTACTTCTGACTAGTCTTTTCCTTTATTTGCTTTATACTTCGGGCAATTCCGCTTGATATGCCCCTCCTGGTCGTAGTAAAAGCAAGTAAACGTGCGATCTCCAGATTTTGACCTGGACCGTCCTTTGCTGGTATTCTTTCCCTGGCCTCTTCCTCTGCCCCCTCTGAAATCAGGGCATGTGGTCCACTACGATCACTCGTGCCTGCCTCCTCGCTGAATAACGCATTCTCAACCATGCTCATAGTCAACTTCCCATTCAGTGCTGAATTGCTGAGAGAAACCACCAATGTTTCTCAGCTGTCTGGCAAAGAATTAAGTAGCAGTAGGGCCTGTGTCTCGCCATCGTAATTCAGGTTGACACTGGCCAGCTGATTTACCAAGTTCTGAAACTCGCTCGTGTATTCTGCTACTGAAGGTTCTCCTTGTAACTTCTGATTCACAAGCTTTCTCATCATGAGTGCTTTATTCCGCGATGTCTTCGATTGATACATCCCCTCCAGCTTCTTCCACAGCATATAAGCACTTGCCTCCTGGGCTATGTGATGGTATACCTCATGTCCAATCCATTGTCTGATTTGGCCTATCGTCTTCTTGTTTAGCTTTTTCCAGGCTGCCTCTATCATTTCTGTAGGTTTGACACCCTCATTATCTAGAATCGTACAAATCTTGCAAAACAGAATATTCTCCATCCTTGACTTCCAGATCACATAATTGGTGGCTGACAGTTTAATCATTGTACCAATCGTGGTGTCCGCCATTTTACTTCACAAGTTTAGAAGTAAAAAAACCTCCAAATATTGACCTCACGGATGGACCCGGAATGCTGAAAAAACTTAAGAGGGGCAAATCTGTAATTTCTAAAAAGTATAAGGACTAATATGTAATTTCTAGGAACTTATGGGATCAATACAATTTTTTGAAACTTAAGGGACTAAGAAATTAAATTTCAAAAACTTTAGGGACTAAAAGTTAATTTTTCAAAAACTTCAAGAACTAAAAAATGATTTTCAGAAACTTCTCACAGTCAACACGAGTCAGCCACGTGGCACTCTCCAGCTGACGTGGACGGCTCACGGCTTCAGTTCAGTCAACGGCTACGTCGGCTCGATAGCTCGGTCAAGCGGCTCGGCTCTGATGCTGCGTGACTCAGCCCGACTCGGCGCAACTGGATGCGACTCGACGAGTCAACTCAGCACGCATGAACAATATCCGTCTTCAACCTCTGGGCGCGTGGATCTAACGTGTTTTCTGCATAGTGGCGCGTTAGATCCACTCGCCAACTTCAAAACGGTGTGTGGCTTTGTTCGGTGGAGTTTTTCGACAATTTTTGTGGTAGTGCGCTCATCTCCTCGAGCTCTTTGCAGTGGTGTGGTCAAGCGTTTGATTCTGTTACCTTTTCCTGGCAATCGTTCTATAATCGCACGAACTTGGCTCTGATACCATTTGTTAGGAAACTTCGTACAAAGAATCAAACTCGCACACACAAGAACGCTGAGACGCTGAGAATTACGTGGTTCGGCACAAACCTGCTTACTTCCACGGAGTACATTTTCACTATGAGCAAATAGTAGGATACAAGATGAGCAAAAAAAAAACACTCTGATCACAAAACTCTGTAATCTACTCACTCAATCTTATCACTATAACTTACTACCTGTACTGCATCCTCCAATGTTCTCTACAACTCTTTATATAGAAGAAGAAGGTAGGAAGAAGATGAACAGACATATCCACATTCATCAACCCCTTTGTCTCCCCAAGACAAAGCTTCTTGTCTTCTCCCCAAGACTCCTTGTCTTCTCAAAAAAAAAAAAATACTATTCATCCACCTAACATGCGTGGACCCTAACAACATGCATCGAAGATTGAAATCAAAAGTCTTAAGTCATATGTTACTCTCAAGCATGATCAGAAGATAACAGCAATCTGATCAGGCTTAATTTCTACCATGGAAACCTCATACTTGCACTTAAGTCTGTTGAATCCTTATAAAAGTTTGGCTTCTTTGTTTGGTTGTGTCCTATTGATAGCTTGATATCTTTGTCTTGTGATTTTATTGTACCTTGGTGTGGTGGGTTTTTGGCTTTTTTGCTATCTTGCTGATATTTACATGGATATACCTGGCGTGTTACTGGTGAGGGTGCTCGGGGGTGTGCAACTGGGTGTGGAGTGGTTTTCATTGCGTCTCTACTGCTGGTATAAGTCTACCCAGGATTTTGGTATCTCTTGGGTGAGGATGGACAGGGGAGTGGGTTTCGTTTTGTTTTTGGCTTTGGGTGCGAGATGTTGTATTGCTCTCTGATGCAGGTTGTTCAGTGGAGTTGCAACTGAGCTGTTTCTTTGCAACTATTGGTGGTGTACTGTGCTGATCTTCTGATTTTTTGCTCTGATGCTATGGTGTTCCTGGTCCCCAACTGGGGGGTGTGCTGTACTATTGCTTATTGATTACCGGACTTGCTATTTTTCTACTACTGGCTTGGGATGGGAGGAATTGTGATCTCTACTACCACACTTGCTGATCCCATCGTGTGCTATTGTCTACTTGATGTGGTGCTCTAAGGATGCTGCTAGATATTGTCTATGGTAGGTGGCTGGTATGTGTGGCTCGGGTCTTGCTAAAATAATGTCCATGCCGATGCACTTTACATTAGTTATCTCTCCTGATTGTTGGTATCTTGCCTGAGGGTGCATTGCCCTATGTTGCATGATTTACTGAGTTGTGACCGATGGTGTTGCTGACTAATGTCTGTTCAGTAACTGTTTGGTTGTTTGTTACTAATTGATTTTGGTTTCCTTAGCTATGGTTTGCTAGGATGTCATTGCTTGTATTGTTTATTAGCTTTCTAGCCTCACTTTGTGGCCTCATAACCATGCTTTTAATTAACACTTAACTTTATTTAATAAATCTGGAAGTTAGCTATTCAAAAAACAGAATTCTTGCCTCATTTGTATATGCTTGATTCATCATAAATAGGTTGCATAGTCCTATCAAGAAGGTCTTCTTCAATCTACATTATGAAACCAAATACTAGATATTTTCAGTTTTTGCACATTATAGTTTTATCTCTAAGGAAACAGATTATCTGAATTATTCTGGTTCACGTTGTTTTTTTTTTGTTGGAAAAGGGAGTACTGAGTTTAGTGAGTGTGAAAGAATCTGTTATTTCGACGAGTGAACTGTTTATGGTGTTTATCTTGGATGACCTCTGAATATTCTATAGCTTATTTTTAAATGGTAGAAGATATTCTCTATATTGAGTTTTAATTTTTTTTTTAAATTATACAAATAGTTAAATTTAGAAAAAAGAAAAATAACTCAGACGTGTCTTTGTTAGTTAAGTTTTATCCTAAGAAGTTCAACTAGTTCTATTTTTTTAGGTACGGGACGACAAGAACAAAAATACGAAATGAAGAATCTCGCACCGGTTTTAATCCTCCGTTGCATCAGATTCATTGACTGAGCGCCAACGTAGAGCCATCACTGTAGCTAATGCAAGCACTGTTTTCTACAAAGACGATGCTGACTATGCTGAAGGGCTCTTGCTTTATGTGCTTAGATGAATCTCTATAGCTGATCGATATGTTCGAGGAGGTCTTTGCCTTATGAAGCAGGATTATCCTCCCAGTTCTAAGGTGATTTTAATCTCCATCTCATGGTATTTTTATTTATTATTGGTTTTGGCAAAATTTTGTTTTCTTTTTGGAAAATGTCTATCAAGAAGGTTGAAATTTACTGATCTGTAAGTAATTTGTTTGGTTAGATTTCCTTTCATAAGATAATATATAATTTTTCCACAAATTTTAGAAATCCTTGATTAGAAGATTCAGAAATGGTAACAAGCATACTGGATTCTGAAAAAGTGCCAACACTGTCATGCATGTCATCGACAGACAGCTAAAATATGCTCGGTACACGAACCAGGACAAACTAAACAAAATGGTTCTCTTTAACAATTTTTTATATGACTAGAGAACTGTAATAGTCTATGACTCAATACACCAAAAACAATTAATGAAATTTTTTCTCCTTAAATAGATATCTGATAATATAAAGGAGATATCTGGTCAGATAATATAAATAATATCTAGCAATAGAGGAAATGGCATAATGTTAGCTCTAATTTGAATTGATGTATGACTTTTACATGTCTCATGTGGACTTCATTCTTGGAATCTCCTTGTTACATGATTTAGCAAAATTTGCTATTAAAGAAACAAATTATTATGAGAACATAGAACCAAGTTTCTTTTTCCATCAAACTTATAATCATTCGGATTTCAGACTCCCGATTGATGTTGATCTAAACTGATGTACATTTCTTAATACTGGTTGTGTTATGAACTTGTGATTCCTAACATCAATATATATGGAGCCTATTAGCATGGGCCATAATTTATACTCAATAACCAAAATCTCTGAATATCACAAGCTCATAGCATGCAAGATGGTCAAATACTTGGGCACTTGAATCATTTCCAGGTTCTATAAATTTAGAAGGGCGGACTTAAAAATGTTCATCGAAATTAAAGAGGACTCTAAAATGTGCCACGAAAGTAAAGATATTAAGATCCAAAAACAGCAAAGTTGATCACTTTTGGAAATTGTAAGACATTAGGATCCAAAAATAGAAAAGTTGACCACTTTTGGAAGAAAAATTATGATTTGTCTATTTTATCAAATTTATCTTTTCTTTAAACCTTGTTTTTCTTATTAGGTGTGTTGTATGCATCTCATGACTCATGTTAACTTCCCAAAATGGGAAATTATGATTTGTCTATCCTTGTATAAGGATAAAATCTCATTGTGAATTCTGTCTTTTTCCTTCTTTTTTTTTAGTTTATCTTATAGTTGATTTTCAGAGTAGGAGAGGCGGTATTTGTTGAAGGAGTTTCTAGTATTACGTTGTTCTGATTGATATTCCAAGGTTTTGGAAGTCGGGTGCAAAAATAGAAGCACTACTCTGCCTAGCCGTTGCATGACAATAAGGAAGGTAACTCTGCTTGCTTGATTTGATATCTTTGCAGCCATTTGATGAATTTCATGTAATTGCTCTTTATATGGATTCTTTATTAAGAGATTCTGAAATAACACGCATTGCTCATTGCAGATGCCATCCTCGTCTCACTAATCATCGCCTTCGTCCTATGTAAGCTCCCTTTCTACACCACTTCGTTTCCTTCCTAATCTTTTAAAATCTATATTGGTGTACTTCTGTGAATCTTTTTTTCCCCAGATACACAAATAGATTGGGATGCTTACATGACAAGTTTGGATTTTTATAATTCAGCCATTGCATATACGATTAGAAGTAAATACTAAAAGGAACCTTTGCTTTTGCATTGCTCATTGCAGATGACATCCTCGTCTCATTGATCAACGTCGTTGTCCCATGTAAGCTCCCTCTCTTCCCCACTCTGTTTCCTTCTTATTCTTTTATAATCTATACCGGTGTACTTCTAGGACTTTATTTTATTTTTTTAAAATATACAAGAATAGATTGGGATGCTTACATGACACAGGATTTGATTTTTATAATTCAGTCATTGCATACATGATTATGAGCCATTGGATATTGTTGATCAGGTGGGCTAATTTAACCTCACTTTACACGCGACGCTTGATTACGAGCGCGTGTACGCATTTTGGGTATAGCCGCATACACTGAATCATTCATAAAGCTGTAACAGCTGCACAACCGTCTCTTTCACGTGCCACCTGTCAGCAGCTGCATACGGTGATTAGACCGTTTTGGTGGAAAGCAAGATTTGAAACGTCAGAGAGATATCTGACCGTTCTTATCACCAAAAAAGGCGATAGCTTCTCAAGGAAGCTACCTTTTTGAATTTCAGCTTGTGGGGGGGGACGCCACGTGTCCCGAACCCAACAAACACGTCTTTTTCGAAGGACCAAGGACTTGTGTTCCCGCGGCATACTGCTTTCTGGGCACCCGAGGGAAGGAGAATCTTACTCTTCCCTCGAAGGACCTTACTTTACTCGGAGGACAACTTGAGGGGCATGCTAGCCTAACAAACTCCTCAAATAGTCATGATCTCAATGGATCCTCGAAGTCACATCTACTTACTCCCTATAACAGACTTCGAGTTATTTTATTCTATACATTTATGTTTTGAAGGTATTTTTATGCAAGGAAGGGCCCTCGGGGGAACTTTTTGTACCTTCTAACTCGGGAATCATGCTTGGATCATATCCATAGACTTCAAAGGACTATTCTGTATGTTTTTTCTTGAAGGATCACAAGGCAGGTATATTCATATCCGAGGGATAACCTCGCGGGACAATTCCGAGGGACAACCTCAACGGACATATTCGAGGGACAACCTCAACGGTCACATCTGAGGGATAACCTCGACGGACATTTTCGATGGGCAACCTCGACGGACATATCCGAGGGACAACCTCGACAGGACATATCCGAGGGACAACCTCGACAGGACATATCCGGGGGACAACCTCGACGGACATTGCCAGGGGACAACCTCGACAGACATTTCCGAGGGACAACCTCGACGGACATATCCGAGAAACAACTTCGACGGACGATTCCGACGGAAGTCTTTCACAGGCTAACCACCTCTAGATGGTCAATTCAAAGGAGGCATTTTTCCCTCCTGCTAAGGATAAATTCGAAGGAGGAATATTCCTTCCTCCTAAGGTGAATTCCAGGCTAACCACCTTGAGAGGGTCAACTCGTCAGGGCTTGTCACCCCAAAGAGACTACGGATTCCGTCCTCCCTCGGAAGACGCAGATTTGGGTTTACCCCCTCGAATGCTGTCTTTTATGCATCTGACTTACCAATTGGGACTCGAAGTCACTTTCATTCATTCTTATGAACTGACTTCGAGCCATATCTTGGGACTTTCATTTCCAGAAAGCAAATCCTCGGTGGAAATGGCTTTAGAAGTTGAAAGCACACCATCTTCAGACGAACTTCCTGAAAGGCTGGTTTCCCCCGGACTTGAGAATGTCCTCTCTCTTTACCTTTAAGAATTCACCTGTCAACTTCTGAATTCATCCAAGTAGAAGGCACTCAGATTGGTACTGTAACTATAAACCTTAATGGATTTCAAGGTAAATCCCTCTTTACTGGGACGATTGGTCATGAAAACGAATTCCCTGACGAGACACTCTCTACATGGGTAATTCGAGAATAC
>JAUPMG010308217.1:0-16394 GCA_031762675.1 Pachysandra terminalis
TTCACACCCTACTATGACATAACGCGTTTTAAAGCCGTGATGGCTGTGAACCCAATCAGAACTCCGCAGTTAAGCGTACTTGAGCGGGAGTAGTACCAGGATGGGTGACCCCGCGGGAAGTCTGATTCGGGTGAGCCAAAAGTGGACAATATTGTGTCAGGTGGGGTGGGTCGTTACATGGGGGCTGGTGTTGCTGCAAGCATCAGGTCCATGGGGCAAGGTTACATGTGGGGTTTATTGAATCTAACTCTTGCATTATGCAATCCATTTGAACCATTTAAATCGTAATTTTGAATATGAATCCATTTTAAATTGTATTTTTGAATATTGAATCTAACTCATGTTACTTTTTCATTTGATCAATTTTATCTTTCTTGTTTAGGTAAATAATTGCTTGTTTATAGTTCTATTTCTTTTGCAGATTAACTATGACAGATGGACATGAGGATGTAGCTGGAACCTCTTCAGGGCCACCAGTGCCGCAGAGGACTCGAGGCATGACCCGATGCCTCGAGCTTGATCGGATGCCTACAGGGCAGAAGGTGAGGGTTGAAGTAGACCACAATGGGGCGCTGATTAGGGAAACTGCAAACAAGCTGGCGAGCTACTTTGGGACGCTGACACGTGATTCCCAGATGGTTAGGTTGGATGTCTCCTCGTGGCACTCGATTAGCCCAGCCACTCGAGACCGTCTATGGAAATTAATTAGCGTAAGATTTTTCTACTTTCTTCAAGTATTTTAAGTTTGTTTATTTATTAGGACTATGTAATGCCCTAGTGTAATTCCACATTTTTTTTGGTTTTTGCAATGCATGCAAATTTTGATATCCTTGCTGGACTTCGTAAATACTGTCTGGAGTCAATTGGGAAGAAATTGAGGGAATATCGGTCCCACGTCAAAGTGACCATATTTGACCAATTCGACGACGATGCAGTATTGTACACAAAGTGTCTAGATTGTTGTCCACCAGATCAGTGGCATAATTTTACTACCTTCTTGAGTTTCGAGGAGGCCCAGGTATGTGTATTTATAATATTTTCTATTTCCGTATTATTGTGGACTAAAAATTAATATGGAAATAATAAATATCTCTTACTTGTTGATTAATATGTGATGCAGAAAAGAAGCAAGACAAATAAAGACAACAGATGGAAGCAGACGCTCATGCATACGTCTGGTTCAAAGAGATTTGCTAGGGTGTCAGAGGAGCAGGTAAATTTCTCATGTTCTAAATTATTAATTTATGTTTTTACACTCTTACATCCCTGTAATTTGTTAGAATTTGTTTTTCTTTTGTATTCAAATAGTAGGTGAAGAGCGGTTTCCAATTGTCATTGAGTCGGGAAGATATCTTCCCGGTGACACATGCTGATAAGGATGGACGTCCTATTTCTGAGGAGACAGCTGAGAGAATAGTAAGTGTTTTTTTTGTCACTTTTCCATTAATCAAAGATGATCAACAAACCCACTTTGGTCCGAATTATTATCTTTGCTTGGAAATCTAAAACTTATAATAGGCAGTTTTAAAACTTATAGAAGGCATCTTGTATTCCTAGCTAGTATCCACAACACAATAGCTGGTAGGAACTAGCCTAGTTTGACATATGCATAGAATTCATGTCCCAAGTAATGATGGAAGCAGTTGGCACTTGCCTCACAAGGAAGTAATGGGGATGGTGAGGAGTTTTATTCAGTTCATAGGTACTTACTCTATTGGAAAACCATTTTGTCTTTTAAGTAATAGGATTTAAGTGAAAGCTTCTTTGAAATTTGGTGTGGTTTCTTAAGGCCATATGATGCAATGTTGTTAAATCCCATATAATGATTAGATCTTGCTATTTTGGTTGGAATATCTCACAATGCTTGTTTCTTCACCGAAGAAAGCTTTTTTTTTTCTCATTTTTTTTGCAGTTATATTTGTATATTGGTGATGCCTTAGTATGGTTTTAGTTAGTGGATGCTTTGAACTGAAAATACAAAACGATTTTGATGATTCACTGACAAAGAATTGCATTATTCTTAAATTCTAAATGATATATTATCCCAAAGCTCAAGAATTCTAAAATTTGATGCTTTGTTTATTGCTTGTGTATACTTTGGACACTGGAATTACGGTTGATTCTTTCTTGTTTTTTATTCTAAGTCATGGTGGAATCTTGTTTTTGTTTTAATCATGTGCTGTTGGTTGAATGAATCGTAAAAAACTATTTGATAAGATACTTGCAATTTGGCATAGAATTTCTATGCCAGTAATAGTGGATATGATTCAATGGCGATCTAGCCTGAGAATCTGTAAAACCTTCACGAACACTTTTGTTCTAGGGAGGTTAGTATAAAATGCATGATTTTCTTCTATCCTAAAACTCATGCAACCAGTGAGAAGACTCTTAGCAATCAAAAAACATATATTAAACCTTGGTCATTCTAGGATTTTCAGGTTACTCAAAACTCAAAAGAGCTATGGTGTATACCTGTGATTTATTAATTTTATTTGTACAACTGTGATTTATTGATTCAAAAGCTCAATAAAAAAAGGGCTTCCATGGTAATTACATATTCTGTCATCTATTCCAACTTATGGTTTGTATTCCCATTTTTCTTTCTTCTCTTTTGAATGCAGAGGCAAATGCAAGAATTTAGAGTGATGCTTCCGGAGGGCTCATAGAACAGCACGGTTTGTGATGACGTATACTCTCGGGTCATGGGATTTGAGAAGCCCGGGCGGGTCCGCTGGACAAGGATGGGACATATCCCAACTCGATTGTGGTCGGAGTCCTCCGGGAGACAGGCTAGCATGAGTCGAGAGGTGGAGGTCTCTACCTTGTGAGCGGGTTTAGAGGAGTTGATTGTCCAGCTCGCTCAGAAGGATGATGAGATTTCTCGGCTAGTTGCTGGCAACGCTCATAAGGAAGAAAATCCAAAAGAAGTATGATCAGTTCGGAATCCTAGAAAAATTGCCTAGAATTGGCTGTTCGGCGAGTACTCGATGAGCCGAGTATGCGCCGAGCCTCCTCTTTAAATTTGTAGTCTCTGGTTTTCACGTCGATGACCAACTCGATGCACCGACTGACGCTCCAAGCCTCACAAACTTATTTTTAGGCCCCTGGTTTTGGCGCCGGCCACATTCTCGATGAGTCGAGCCAAACCCTGAGACCAAACCCTGAAACCCTGAATGTCACCCAGAAACCCTCGGCGACTACTCAATGCGCCGAGCACCTGCCGAAGGCACACCGGTGACCCCTAGGCGCGCCGAAATATGGCAAGTTGATCCAAATCTTTTATTCTTTTGTGAGCATGTATATATTGATCTCATTAGACCAATTCTGATGTTAGTTATGCCCGATTATGCATATTTCATTTACTTATACCTTGTTTGGACTGTTTTGCATGCTAGTTTAAACATGATATTTTTATATGATTGATTTTATATGATTTTAACATGTCAATCATGCTAGGTAGACTTATTACACACTGTACACATCAATTACATGCTTAGTTAATGTGCACCCTATCACTTCCACCTCATATGCCTTAAGACCATGGATTTGGTCTATATGTCTACACCCTTTGAATGTAAATTCACACTATTGAATTTTTAAGGACTATAAGGAGATCACTGTGATCAAGAAATCACAGTAGATGAGGAGACTTATTTCTGGAGTTGAGGGACTAGCTATCCCAATATACCTATTTTGATTCTTATCTTACGAGAAAAATGCCCGTCTGGTTGGATGGATGACCGAGTGAAAATTTGTTAGTAGATCTGTTTATGTATGACTCACAAGGAACATTTCACATTGGTGAATCCCTGGGATTTTTCCCCATGATCCGAAATAAAGAGAGGAAATTGGGACCTCTAAGTCGCAAATCCTTAAAACTATGCTGCGCACATGGAATAACCCCTATTTTGGCCATGTATTCGGGGGATAATATTATCTTGTTTAGCCAGGGGTTTGATCAGGTGTGAAAAATACATCAAACAAATGCTATACAGCAACCCGCATTGCGTTTTAGGTTTGTTTCTTAAAATCACACGTGGTGAATATACTTGTTAGGTGCACAACATGCATTAATAATTGAATCAACCATTACATTGCATGTTGTATCTTATTAAATTACTTGCATTGCATCAGATTACATGTCTTATATATATATATATATATATATATATATATATATCTCATTCGTACTTGCACTTTCATCACACATTATAACCATATTGACTCTTATAATTCGTTACTTATACTGACTATTATTGAAGAGTGAGCCTTGGCCCTACTTCAAATTATAAACTACGTTCGATTCGTTTATTTACTGAGCTAAGTGTAGGTGATGCTTTCGACCACAACATATTTCAGGACCTATAGTTGATGGATACATGAATCATGAGGACAAAAGTGATGAACAAGAATGACTTGAAGTTTTTACCAATAATTAGAGTTTTATTCAATGATTTTCTTAGATCTTGTAGTAGGGTTTTATCCCATGTAATTTCAGTACTTAGTTAAATAAGTTAGTTAATAGGGATTTGATTTAAAGCACGAGACTAGTTTATTTTTCAATTGTTTTTCGTTTGAAGGATGTTATGTGATGGATACTATTTTTATAACATTAATTTCCATACTTAATCTTATATAAAATCCTTCTTAAATTTAAATGAAATGGGCTATATATCGTTTATCCACTCCCATCTAGATATGGGGTGAGAGTTACAAACAAAGTTTAGGGACTCCAATGAGATCTTTAACTTTGGTTCGTGATAATATGGCTGGTATCTCCCGCCGCCATTGCTCATGTTTGACTTGGGATGATCCCTTGGTGCTCCGGATCTATCCATGTCTTGCTCCACATGCTTAGCACATTCCAGAACTTCCGCGTAGGTCTTCAGACGTTGAGGAACGACTCTGGATTGAATAGCGGGCCGTAAACCTTCCTCAAACTTCGCTGCCTGGTCCGCCTCATTAGCAACCATGGGAGGTGCATAACTGAACTGCATCGCGAACCGGTCTTCATACTGGGCCACAGTGAGACTGCCCTGCTCAAGACGCTTGAAATCAGAAGCCATCTGCCTCCTGTAGCTGCTCAGTAAGTAATTCTCCAAGAACTGAAGATGAAACTGCTCCCACATCATCCCGGATGTCAAGCACCTCTCGATCATCTCCCACCAGTGGAGGGCTTCCCCTTTCAGTAAGAAAGTCTCTAGGGATACTCGCTACTGCTTCGGGCACTCCATCGTCCTGAAAATCCTCTCTATATCGAGGAGCCAATCCTCTGCATAGTGAGGCTATTCTTGTCCTATGTACGTCGTTGGTGTCAGCTTCTTGAACTTCTCGAGCCAAGTCATGGCTGTACTCTGCACTCTCCTCTCGTCCAACACCGCCTGGCGCTTCATCTGATCGCACTGAAACAAAGCCAAGTCACCCAAGATCTGAAATACATTCACCACCTAAGGGTATGCGTTAGTCTCAGTCCAAGCAGCATAACTCTCTCAAACAGAAGCGTTCATTCTCCTTCCTGCCATCTAAACATCCGAACAACCATCTAAGTCTCACGAGGTACACCTCCTAGTGAGTATAAGAGTACACATAATAGTCACAACAGCAATCAATAGCATGCAGCATACATTCCTATAGTGGTTTCTATGTTTCTCCACCTAATCTTCTGTTTCTATGTGATACCTAGTAATAATAGTCTCTAACCAAATTCAACCATATTCTAAGCAAACCTTATGCTCTGATACCAATCTGTCACGCCCCAAATCACATGCATGAATCCCAAGGAAGTAATTGCACAAATCTCAAGGTGAGACCTTCGGGATCCACTACTAGACCGCTGATTGCTACCACAACATAACGCAAATAAAAGTAATAACATACTTTCATTTAATAGATCAGAATGTGGAAGCTAACAATTATATCAAATCCAAAGTATAAATAAAACAATACTTGACCTCAACAGGGCCTAAACAAAATAAAACCAAATCCAACTACTATTACGTCCAAAGGATCCTTAGAATACATCAATTACATAAACCAAATTAAATAGTATAACTCCATCCAGAATGAAAGGTAATAAACTGAAAGAATAGCAAGCAAGCAAGTAAAGCAGCAAGACAATCCACGCAGCAACTCTGACTAGAGCATACCTTCCTCTTCCCATCCTACAACATAAAACGTTGCGTGAGCCTATGATAGATCAGTAAGAAGCAAAGGAATGTTCACGCGTCCTCTCCTGGAATCAATCACAAGGTTAGTACTATAATAATCCAAAAATAAAATCAATGTAAAGAGATGCAATATGAGTAGCTTATGAGATGATATGAGATGACATGAACACATGCACATGACCTAGAATGAATGCAATGAGAAACATACGCAGACAATGATAGGAATGCAAGATGAGATGAACTAAGATTAATGTTTCATGGTAAGCACACCTCATAACACACATCCAACGACAAGGCCACTTTAGGACGTATCCAAGGAATTACTGGAATCCCCTCTCAGTTCCGAGCGCTAACCCATGGCACGAAGGCTACCATACAGTATGACTAATTTCTGAGTGAATGATACTCGAAGGGCAGTGAACCTGTATAGGCACTCACAAGCATCCTACCCTAGGTTTTGTGGGCCCTTTCACCCCACAAGGTATATAGTCAACCCAGTCCGGAGGTATCGCTATTTCTCCATAGATTTCCACCTCCCAGTCTACTTACCACTTGACATCAACCTAGTATCTAATGCATCAAATGGATATCAAATGAAGGCCTACAACAGAAACTATACAAGGTCCCATACCCTCGGATAATTTGATTGCATACGTTCACATGCTTCCAATGTTATCACAACAGTACACAAATCATTAGATTACCCCAGGTCTACAACAATAAGGATCAACTAAGATGGAATGATGGTAATCAACACATTGGAACACAAAGATTGACACACCATGGTCATGTCTTGCTTCCAGAAATCAACAACAGCAGTGGCCGAAGCCCTACACCATCCATCCAAGTCATCATAATGAATTCATTACTTACTATGCAAACTACTAGGCGTTCGACAGAGGCGTCGGTGGACCGAAAGCCTATTGAATAGCCCAATTGGTCTAGAAAACAGTCTCTGTCGGTGGAGTGGTTGGTTGACTGAACCTATCTGTAAAGTCTGGTGGTCGTCGGTAGAGGCGTCGGTGGACCAAAGCCTGCCGAATAGCTGATTTTGCCTAAAAAATACTCTCTGCCGACAAAGGCACGGTGGACTGAAGCCTGCCGATCTGCGCGAATCTGGATTTTTCTAGGTTATTTCGTGAGTTTTGAAATTCAAATCTAGGCATTCTAATACACTCCAAATCACTTGTAATCACATATAAACCTCCGAAAACATCTTTAAAACATATTAGACCACACAAAACGCATTCAAATAAGGATTCAATCATTCAATCAATCGACAAATTATATATTCATTATATTCAAAATCGTGGCATTCATCTCAATCAAAAACTATGATCATCCCTACGCAACTTACCTGATTCAAGTAGAGTCTCTTAGCACTCTAAGGTACACTCTTCGTCTAGCGAATACAGGCTGCGATCACTTACTCGTTCACTTGTCTCGGCATCGAAGTCCTCTACAAAGTCGTCATCTTCTTCCTCTCTTCTTCTCTCCAGCCTCTCACAGAAGATCAGATATGAAATTTCCGAGCAATAGGAGAGAATGAAACCCTAAATTCGCTCTTATAAACTCATCTAAATCTTAAACCTAAGCTTCCAAAACAAACACATGTTCCCTATGGGACGTGCGTTCAAAACAGAAGGTACTAAGATGATTTGATTTCATATCAATCAAACCCCATACTATCTATAATATCAAAACGACCCCAACTACTAAATAGTAATTATTATAAATCAACTTAGCATAGATAACAATACATATATATTAAATAAATGCCAAAATACCCTTAAAAATATGGAAAAATTAAATCATTAAGTGTGGGCATTCTATTAGTGGATCTAGGTCATTAAAGGGAACAATTCCCCCACTTATTTTCCATCATGGGAATATAACCAAAGCGTCAAAAATATGAACAAAACCTCAATGACAACATGAATTATCCGAATACTAAAAGGGCGTCTCTTATCATTCAGACTAGGATCCACATACAAGGCCTATCCCACACTTTTCATCTTACCACAAGTATTTTGTGTCCCATACCCCTCACCTTGGGTGAAAATAAATAATAATATGTAGTCCATCATTGGACTAAATAATGGTATAGCCTGTCCTGACTTAAGACGGTATCCTTTACTAGTTGTACCCAATGTATTTAGTAGAGTTTACTTCCTTGGTAATAGGATATAGGTCATTGCCATCTTGGCTGGGTTTTCAATATGCGGCTCATAGATTCAAGTCCGTTTATTAATGAATGCACATAATATGAATTCATAGACATATATTCAAAACGACATAGACATGAGCACAATCTCATGATACTAGACTAATATAATCACATAATATACACATTTATAGGTTGATGCACAACTGATATGATGATGGTATTATACATAGTATAATTAAATAATAATTCTTATGGATGTTAAATATGAGGTGTTCATAGAATCAAGGGTCCTAAATAAAGATCAGCATCACAAGTTATTCACACAACAATTCATAGGTTTAAACATGCCATCATATACATCAATCACATCATTAGGTCTATAGGGATTAAATGCCGTTAGAAGGGTTTAAGAGGGTCATTAAGTTGTATTGGAAGTCAAATCGATTAGATTTATCAAGTCAAGGGTAATCGGGGTCTGAAAATATCAAATTAGAGTCAGTGTAGCCTACCAGTAGGGTCCCGACACACCGGTTGGGTCTGGCTACAGGGTAGGGTCTAGGTGCTCAACAGGCAGAGTCCCGGCACACCGGTTGGTACCAGCAGGATAACCGGCACACCGGTTAGAACCGGCAGGCTAGGCAGAGATCTGCCTGTGTCAAGGTTCACAAGGTTTTACCCGGCAGGCTAACCGGCACACCTGTTGGTCTGCCGGATCAGGAAAAGAGGTTTCAGGTCAAGAGGATTTCTAGGGTTGTTCATCTAATCATCTTAGGGCTTCGTTCATGGTGATTTGGTCATTCTAATGGTCACACTAATTTAGGTTTTAACAATACCTATTCAATACTGGTTTCTTGGTTTTCTAACAGTTAAACATATGCATCATAGGTTAATGTCATTCAATACAGGTAATATTTCTAGCTTTTTGTAATATGATCATGGGGAAGGAATATGCGTGTGAAAAAGAAGGAATTCCTCATGATATCACATTAGCGAAGAAGTAAATACACGAGACACTAAAGGAAAACTCACTAGTTACTGTAGGGTTCTTCTACCATTGTTGATTCTTCTAGTGTTCTGCTTGTTTTCTGATCTTCTAATCTTCTTCTGGTTCTTCCAAGGGCTTCTGACGAAATTCACTTGTTTTCTAATGTCTAATCCCTTTATTAATCCTATTTTTATAAATTCTAAGTGTTAGAATTATATTATACTAGTTGGTGTTTAGCTGTTGGTCTAGAGTCCTAATTCAATTGTAACATAATCATTAAGTTTTGCTAATTATTTATCACAAAAGTTATACTATCATTAATTTAATTGGGATTTGGGAATATCACTTAAGCCCAAATCTAATTAATTACTAATCTTAGGTCCTGTTTGGTCAAACCTAGATTAATCCATTAACCGTTTTCTATTTAAGTTGTAATTCTTCATTTATGACCTTAGTTTATTTACTGTAATTTATAATCCTAATTATATCTTATCTTGTAAAAAACCTTAGGTTAGTTTATAGGCGTGAAGTGTTAAATTACCAATTTACCCTTTTCATTAAAGTTATTTTTAGTCTTAATTTTTTTTTCCAGGTCTTTACACTTTATCCTCCTTAAAAGAATTTCATCCTCGAAATTAGTCTAAGTGTTCTAATTCATTTTTATTTCAATAAGATTTTTTTTGTTTGCAAGCTAGTTTATTTTAGTGAAGTAGGTGATATGTAAATAAGTCATTTATATTTTTCCCTAAATCTATAATTTAATAAGGATTGTTTAAGTTCTACTATAGTTGTGGAAACTTTTCATTAATAGTGTGTGTTGTGATTTGAGTCGTACTGTAATGTGTCTAAGTTTTGGTTTAGTATTTTTGGATTCTTAAATGTGTAAATGCAGTCCTAGTTGAGTAGGTTTTATTCTTATTTGCTTAATCCTAAGTTACTAAGTCATTATTGGAATGCTTGAATGTAAACACAACTTTCATTAATAAAAAGGGAGAGCCTTGCAAACATGAAAGGAAAATTTAGCATACATCCTAAACAACCTAGTATATAAAAGGAAAACATGTGCCATTGGAATGGCTACAACCAAACAAAAAAATTAAGGACATCTAAGGAAATCATCTAAGATTCGTCTTCTAGAGAAGAGGGTGGTGATGGTGATGGAATGGCAGATGGAGGAATGGCATCACTGGACTTCCCGCAACTGAAGATCCTCAAAACATAGCGGAGAGTGTTGTCCACGCTCTTTTGGATCTTAGACAAGTCATCTCTGCTCTTCTTTGGTTCCTCTTAGGTCTTTATGAGCTCTGAATTGATGGCCATCCGGGACCGGAGACTAGTTCTCTCCAATGAGATCAACCTGGATTCCACACTCCTGTTCCTCCCACTATAGTGCTGTGGAGCAGGAACACTCGTGCTTGGTTCGGCAGATGAGGAAGCTTAGTGATGAACTGGAACGAAAGGTTTTGGAGGCTGCTCTTTTGGAAAGTCAAGCTACTGCAGTAGCTCATCAGAAACATGCCTTGGCATTTCCTTCAGATTCATCGGGCTCAAATTTCGATGATGAAAGGGCGCGATAGAAACTGAATGGCTTTGGAAAGGCAAAGCAAGATTCCACCTCTTAGCCACCTCACACATCAAGCAAGGGAAAGAAAGGTATGGGTCCTCTCTTGGTACCTTTCACATACTTGATGATGTGATGGATAATGATAGAAGGAAGACACACTTTGTGACCAGTTGCCACCAGGTAAATGATTTGGATCATAGAGGTGATGAGCTCGGTTTTGTTTCCAACTCTAGGATAGACATTCCTAAGAAAGATTTTGTGTAAGATGCAAAATGTGAGTAGGAGTCTTGTGGAAGTAAGGGAATGATCCTTATTCCACGGGACATCTTCCCCATAGAGGGCTTG
This sequence comes from Pachysandra terminalis, assembly GCA_031762675.1. Lineage (NCBI taxonomy): Eukaryota > Viridiplantae > Streptophyta > Magnoliopsida > Buxales > Buxaceae > Pachysandra > Pachysandra terminalis. Next base: position 11,229 of record JAUPMG010308217.1, read on the forward strand.
ATTAATGATGGGTTTATCTGCTGATTTTAGGGCAGGTAAGTTAGTGTAGGTGTTGGTCATGGGGACCTTGAGAATTCTGAAAACTAGTTGGAGATCTAAGATGTGGATTTGGTTAGGTATGGTGAAGGTGATTGTCATGGAGTCTGTACTCATATCAGTGATGAAGTCATACATCTCCTCTACCACAGATGGGTATGTTTTTCACCCTAAGATAGAATATGTATCCAGCCTAAGGGTTGTAGGGATTCTATAAATCCATAGGATGCTACATGATTTGGTACGGTTTGTCTTTCAAGGAGAATGGGTCTATTGCGATATATACTCGAGTTGTGTGATCATCGGCATGGTGTGATTCTAGGTTTTCTTCTTCCTCGGAAAGATATTCCTCTTATTTGGGAAGATATTCTTCTTCTTGATGATCGGGTGATAAGGATCTTCTAGAGGTTGAAGCTCTAGTGGTTCTAGATTTCTTAGGAGGTTGTTGGGTTTTCTTAGTTCTAGCCATGATTTCTAGGGTTTGAAGAAATCTAAACAAGGAGTTTTAAAAGATCTAAGAATGAAAATCTTAAGAAGATAACTTACCAAGAGTTTTGGAGATCAAGACTTGATGAAGAAACTCTATAAGGCTGGAAAATAGGTTTAGAGATGAATTCTAGGGTCTGTGGAGGTGAAAAAATGAAATTAGAAGTAAAAAGAATCTAGCCGGTTAGGCTACCGGTTATTCTACCGGTGACCAAAACAACTAAATTTTTTTTTTTAAAAAGCTCCTATAATTACTAGCATATAAATCCAAGCAATTTCATCATAAATTTACACTCCAAATATTATCCTATAAATAATTAGGTGAGCGAAGCCTCACCTGACTACCAGGTCCAAGTCTGGGTCATAACTTTTAAAATAAGTCTTCCAAATACAGATCCAGCTTAATCTTGATGTGATTATATTTAATTTATTTTATCATATAACTATAATGATTTATTTATACATATAAAATTTATATATGTTATTATTGGCATATATACATATACATATACATATTTGAAATATATACATGTATATTCTAATTCCTACCTATTTCTTAAGTTATGTAATTCAATGTGTTTGCAACCACATTGACTTCAATTTTAGGAAAAATAGTAAGTATTAGGGTTATAAGTAAATTTATAATTATATCAATCAAAAAATCATAAGCCTTTGATTATCATGTCCTTTAATGACATGATAATCCAGTATACTTAACATAGACTTCCCTTATAGTTCAACCTTCAAACTTTTCAGAAATAGTAGTACTTCCTATTCCCAATTTTTCATCTGGAGTCACTAGTAAAGATACACACAACAGCAATCATATTTATTATTCTCACTCCTTAATATCTAATTCCCTTATTCGCTGTATAATTCCTTTATTTTATCTGATTTATTAATTACTCCTGATCCAAAGTCCTACATGTTTTAAATCTTTTATTTTAAATTTTATTAGAACTTAGGCTTTGATACCACTTTTGTCACATTCCAAACCAGTTGAGATCCTCGGGATTCCCAATAGATTAGAATGCAACTCTCATCCCATATCCCTATGGGAGTGAAAAGTAATATAGAACATAAGAGGAAGTAAATTACATCAGTTCTAATAAAATATAAAATTAATAATTACAATATGTTCTTTAACTGAGAAATTAACTAAGTCTATTACATCAAATTATCCCTAAATTCTATCTTGACATCCCTTTCTTCCTATAACTCTCGTTTGTGATCAATCTTTTTATAATACCTGAAAAATGTAATGCAATATCCGTAAGCCAAAGCTCGTGTGAGTAGATCTTTAGAGCAAGGTATTTACTCATCACCCAATGTTACTAGCAAAAATATAGAATATAGTATAATAATGATAATTCTGGAAATAATGATGATAATGATATGTGAAACATGATGATAATAATAAGATGTACAGCAGTAATGTTCTTTCATCCAATTCTCACTTTGGCTTGTATCATAAGGATATCAATGGTCATATTTTCCTTCTACAATGCCTAATTCTATATGATGATTATATCAAGTGTATCATACACAAGATAACAAAAATAATATCAACAATCACATGATAATGCAGTATGCATGATGTTCAACATTCGAATAGTTCAAGTCTTATACTAGATCATTCAAATACTTGAGCAAGATGTCTTCTTGAACCATCCCCCCATATAGGGCCACTCTCAAGTAAGATATTCTATGTGCGCACTATAGTTCTAAGGGGCTTCGACCTAGATGGCACAATTCCCCCACTTATTTTTTATCACGGGAATATAACCAAGGCGTCAAAAATATGAACAAAACCTTAATGAGAGCATGAATTATCCGAATACTAAAAGGGCAACTGTCACATCCCAAACTTAAGAGATCTCAAGGGAGTCCCTATAAGTCAGAAATATGACTCTCACCTCATATTCACATGGGAGTGGTAGTCAATACTTTTCCAAACGAATGGAAATAACTGAGATATTTAATTAACTTGGAAAATAATAAAAAAGCAAAAGTATTTACGTCTCATAACAATCAAAAAAAAGTATTTACATCTCACTAATCAAGATTAGTGATGGAGATAATTTCAAAATAATTAAACTAGGTCCACTAGTAGCCTAGGTTTATGCCTATTAAATCCCTGATCTCAGAAAGTCAGGATAATTAGGAAATTAAATTAGTTAGATAGGCAATCTGAGAGACCAGTTGAAAAATTAAGGATTAATTAATGACACTCGTGGACTTCCGAGATCCAATGCAGCCTCAATAACAAAAGACATCTCTATCAGAACTCGCGAATACGACCAGTCGAGAAATATAAAGCCAAAAACCTCGTTTTGCACTTAAGTGTTGGCACTATTCACTGGCTGCCTATAAATAAAGCCTTTGGCTCATAAAACACAGATTTTTCCTTTCTCTTTTGGGATTTTGGAGCCATGAAGAGAATTTGGAGATCAAAGATGACCTCCCAAGCTCCGTAATGCGTGCAACTCAACCTCGACTCACTCGACTACACTCCGAGTTGAGTAACCTCCTTTGATCGTGTATTTCGGTTGTGTTTTAGTATTTTGACCTAGGAGAAGGGTTGTTTGCCTCATACCCTCCTTCTCATAGGGATTTAGACCCTTTTATTGTTTGTATGTGGAACCCCATCAGACTATTATATTTGACATGCATGAGGTAAAACCAAACCCTAGGTGAAGGGAAAAAGGGGCCCTAAATCTCTACCCAAGACCAAATGAAAATGATATTGGATCATAATCGAACCTTCCTGGGGGTAAAACCGAACTCCTAGTGAAATTTCAGCCTCAACAGACCTTTCCCCAGCTTCGGCGCACTCGTCGGCGCACCAACGAGGTCGTCGAATCTAAGAGACCGAATAGGGCTCTCAGTAATTGTCGCCGAAGATATTTGGGCGCACCGAATAGGTCGCCGAAGCCTCCCTTAGGTAAGCCTAAGAGGTTGCCGAAATACAAAGTGACCAAATCAACTTGACTTCTCATCTATCGAGACACATTTGGACCAAACCCTAAGGTGCCAATCCATTTGGCACACTTTACCTCAATTAGGAGCGCCGAAAGGTCGCCGACGACCCTGCTGAACCACTCCACAGGTCCAATTGGAGTGATTCCAATGGGAGCGCGTGTATCTTGACTAGTTACACGTGTCTAGGCTATTTCCGGGTCAGTTAGACCTCTTGTGTAAAATCCAACCCATCAACCCGGAAATCAAGGCTTCCTAGTTTGACCAAACAAGAGGAGATTTTGGGGAAATGGATAAGCATGACCCCAAAACCTCTCTATCAGCTTAGTATTATCATAATACACATGTTGCGATGTAATTGAATAATGAAATGCCTCACTGCGTGTTAAATTGTGAGTTTAGGCATAATAAGATGCCTTAATAATTATATGATGAAAATGAGATTGGTTTAGACACTCGGTTGCCTCTCATGTAATTGTGTGACAAATGGATCACGTGGACAAATCCAAATGAATAGTGTTGATGAGGAATTGGTGCCAGTGTGCCCTACTTACCTTCATTGTTAACTGTAGAATTTTCAATAAATTTAGTTTCCTGTTAAGTAGTAAGTAAAAAGGTATGTAGGTAGAACTTGAACTGTTAGATCTAGGTATATTTAGTAAGTTAGGATATAATTTATATTAGGTAGTTAGTTAGATATGTACTTTATATTTCTTAGTAAGTTAGATTATATACTTCGTCGTTCTTAGTAAGTTAGTTATGTGATTGTGCCCATTTGAATGATTGCGTGAATATATGCTTATGAAATATTGAATTTTGCATTAATAAATGATGTGAATTGAATGTATCACGTGGACCTTCCGGCTGTGATAGCCTGGTCTAATACCTCTCATGACACAAAGGGTTTAGACTGACACCTGGGATATTGACTTGATAACTATTTAGTCCTACGAGAGGACACTATGGTCGGACCAAGCTGAGAGCGAACCCACATAGGGAACCTCAGTAGTCTTGCGGAGAGACATTGCCCAAGGATCCGCACGTTGGTGTAAGCTCGGGAGTCAGCTATCCCATACGTATATATACCCTCTGTTGGGTGTTGAAGATGTATGAATCCCTGAGGGATACTACAGGTGGCTGCAAGTCTTAGCTAAATGGCTCGTGATAAAAAATAAGTGGGGGGATTGTGCCGCCTAGGCTGAAAACCCTTAAAACTATGCGGTGCCCACTGAATGGTCCTATCCCATAGTTCGTTCATACAGGGGATGCATTCAGGTTGCTAGGACATCCTGGGGCGCATTCAGGTTGTTGGGACACCCCGGATAGAGATCGCGTGGGATCATACGATATTTCACAACTTAGATAGCTTAACATTTCTCTTGCATTGCTCGTCTGTGTTGATATTATTGCGAATGCCACTTGTATGAAGCATTTGGTCTAATTCTCATACTTTAAAATCAATGCATGTAGTGTAGGATCACAAACCACTGAGTAATACTCTGTGCGGATGGGAGAGAATTATTATTGTATGACACAACTGTACACTTCACACACACATTATACTTATTACACAACTGTATACATCTGTACTTTTCTCAAATACTGGAACATGAGTGAATACCCTTCATTGAAGGTTTACTCATCCGGGCTTCCAGCTTATGGATG
>JAUPMG010308227.1:0-16393 GCA_031762675.1 Pachysandra terminalis
CACTCACCACCAACCACCACCACCCCACCACCATCACCTTTCGCACCACCACAACCATTAATTATAGATAAGTATAATTTAAAAGAATAATATAATATAAAAAAAACAATTTAGTAGCTTACTGCTACCAAATCTGTTTTTTTGCTTTTCAACAGTAAAACAAATGCTTACCAAATAGTTTTGCTTCATAAAAAGATTTTTTCAAAAGCAGAGAATTTGCTTATGCTTTCTTGCTGTTTGAAGCAAGAAAGCATAAGCATTACCAAACGGAGTTAGTTGCTTAAACTCCATCAGTCTCGCTCTCTCTCTCTCTCTTCAAAGTTCAAATTCCCGTCTTACTTCTTTCTCACTCTATAAATATCATTCCCTCTTTCCTTTCTCTCCAGAAGAATCTCCAATTTCCCAACATTCCATATGTTTTCCCTAGAGATGGGAAAACACATTTCCGATGAGAAATTGGAACTATTGGAATCTTCCTATTTCGAGGATGATAACGAAGAAGAAGCTTTGTCTCTCTGTGATCTTCCGGTCATTTGGAGTAATAATCAATCAAGAAACGAAGATCAAGTGGTCGACGAGGCTGAAGAAGAAGAAGACTTCGAGTTTGGTTCGTGGGGCGGATCTCTTTTGACAGAGTCTGATATGTGCGCGGCCGACGACGTGTTCTTCCAAGGACAAATCCTCCCCCTACGCTTCTCCGTCAGCTCCGACAATAGATTACTCGGAATCCGGCCGGATAGCCGAAACCCAAGCAGGTGCGCTTCCATGGATCATAGTTCATCCTGTGGTTTTACGAGCGTGAGTAGCAGGAGCAGCAGTAGTAGGAGCCACCACTCCTCCTCAAGCAGTCGCAGCTCCACCACCATTGGATACAAGCCTTGAAGAGAGAGAAACCAGATTTTTACCCAGGCGAGGCCAAAACCCCAATTATGGGTTTCCCGTTCTCGCCCGGTAATCGCCGGTAATCGAAGTCGGAAGTCGACGATATGGGGCATTTTCCGATTGGGTTTGGTGCGAACACCCCAGATCGAGTTACAACAACAAGACATTAAGCCCCGAATCAACAAGAGTATCAACAGTAGTAGAAACATTATTAGCAGTTGTTCTAATTCTATCGACAGTAAGATCTGTAGCAACTAGCAAAGGCGATCATGAGGTGAAGAAGCAAGAGAAGAAGAAGAAAGTATTTGATAGAGGGAATGGGATAACGATGAATAGCTGCAAGTGTTCAGCTGCTGCAGTTGGTACAGTTTCTTCCAAGATTGTTATTATAAAGAGCAGTAATAGTAAGAGTAAGAAGGTAGTGAAAGAAGAGAAGGAGAAGCAAAGCAGGTCTCACTGTCTCAGTCTCACCGAAGTAGAACGTTTGAATGGTTAAATCAACTTTCGATTACAGGCAATCCAGCTGAGGAAACCTAAGCGTTTTTGCTACTGCTGCTTCTTTTGTTGAAACTGAAAATGAAATACGTTAGACTTTCTTTTCTGACATTTGAATTTTGAGAGCCTCGATGCTTATTTGCTTTTTCTTTCTTTTCAGTAGTTATTTGAAATCGGTGGATAGAAATTCAGATCTGCAGCTAGTGAAGAAGGTGATGGAGCCGAGTCGAACTTTGTCCAGTTCGGTTCGGGCTTGTAAAATTTGGATAAGGTTCGGGTTCGGATTCGGTTCAAGCGCGATATAATTGTTTGGACTCAGACTTGGCTCAAGTGCAGTTGGTTGGACTCAGGCTCGTGAAAGCTTGGTTTGTGAAAGGCTCTCAACAATGTGTGAGAGAGAGAGGGTACGTACTTTGTGCGCCAGTGCGTGCAAGTGAGTAAGTGAGAGAGAGAACAAATAAATATTTATATTAAAAGAGAAAAAAAAAAAGCAAAAATCTAATGAGATGCATGTGAGAGTGAGTGGGGGAACGATAACGAGAGAGAGAGAGAAGGGGGTTGTATTCGTACCTCTTAATAAGGATGAAGAGCTCAAGAAGCTTCCACTGCTAGAAAACTAGAATTGGAAGTCGGATGGATCATTACGAGGAAGATAATGGGAGAAGAAAAGGGGACGGTGATAAGAGGCTAAAAGATGAGATTGAAAGTTATTTAAGAATGTTTTTAATCTTAACTACAGTACATAATTCATAAAGTGTTTTAAAAAGTTAATTATTCCTTACATCTTAAATTATTATTTTTATGATTTTAATTTGTTAAATATTAACTTAAAAAATAAATAACTATTTGACTTAAACACATTAAGTTATTAACTTTGTACTTACGGATTAGTATCATATATATATAAAATTTACTTTGGTTTTTTTAGTTCAGTTTGATTTAGTCGAGAAGCCTTAACAGTAAACCTAATCAGATTAAGTCGGTTTTTTTGTTTTCTAAACCATAACCAAACCAAATTTGGAAGAAAAAAAAAATAACAACAACAACAACAAACCAAACCAACTTTTTGGTTTGGTTTGCTTGGTTTTCGGTTTAGATCGAACCAATTGATACCTCTAATACAAAAGTGAAAAAAAAATATTAAGAGGGGGCAACAAAAAAAACTTTAATGGGACAAAAACAAAATTTGACAAGGAATAATTTGTAACATGTTACAAAAGCACATGCCAATTTTAAATTTTTTTAAAAATTGAGGGGGCAATTACCCCCTCTCAAGTCTCAACCCTATGTAGCTACGCCTATATATATATATATAATATTTTATAATATATGAATTTATATATCATATATACGATCGAATCAAGCTTTAATTGGGCCAAGTCTACTCAAGCCATAGTTTTAAATTTCACCGAAATTTCGGTATTGGATATGGTTAACGAAATGCAAAATGACATTATTTCGGGTTGAATTATTTTGCGAAATTGACGAAATTTCGGCGAAATCTCAACGAAATATTTGTACTTTGCCCAATTTTATTTCTCCTTAAATCTGCACTTTTTCAACGAAATTTTTGGCAGAAATTTCGAATATTTGGACCAAAATAAATTCAAAAGCCTAGTTAAAAGTAAAAAAAAAAAAAAAATACATTTAAACTCTATAAATACTATCAAATTGTCATTCTCTTCACCTTTCATTTTTATCCAAAGCTCCCAAGTCTCATTATTTTATTAATTTTATATATAATAAATATTATTACTAATTGGTTGTTTTTTTTTTCTTATACAAGTACACAAATGCATTTCGTACCCTCATAAATTGAAGGAAATCAAAAAATAAAGTTTAAAAGTTCAGTTTAAACTATACATTGTACTTTTTAGATGTTAAAATTTGAAACCAATATATTTTAGACACTTGAATACTTTTTGGATGTTGTAACATAAATGTTGTATTTATTAGTTGTAAACTTTCGTATTATTTCACATTATTAATAATAAATATTATTACTAATTGGTTGTTTTTTTTTTCTTATACAGGTACACAAATGCATTTTGTACCCGCATAAATTGAAGGAAATCAAAAAATAAAGTTTTAAAGTTCAATTTAAACTATACATTGTACTTTTTTAGATGTTAAAATTTGAATCCAATATATTTTAGATACTTGTATACTTTTTGGATGTTGTAACATAAATGTTGTATTTATTAGTTGTAAACTTTTGTATTATTTCACAATATTAATGAAAATATTTTTTTTTTGAAATTTAAATGTTCATAAATACTATATATTTTAATGAAGATATTACTTTTTGTTGACTAACTTTATTATTTATATTTTAGGAGTTATTACTTAATACTGATGATGAGCCAATTTGGAAATTGGATTAATCCAATCACGTTTTGACACATGGCAAAGTCAATTATGTAATTGCATATCCAAAGACCTTATTTGGTCAAAATAAGTATATTTCGAAGAAAGCCCATTCTGGGTTCATTATCTCGAAATTAACAATATATCTTGAAACTCTACTTAGCCTCGAATTATATTCTCGAAAGAGATTTCTCGAAACATGAAAGGCATGTTCAAGTTAATCAACTCGAAAGGGTAAACACGTAATTTGACATACACAGACATTTCGAGATAGTATCTCGAAATTATAGGTTTGCTATCCCAAAGTCATATAACTTTAGAGATAGTCATATAAGTAAAGTAAAGACAATTTTCGAGATAGTAACTCGAAATGATTATGAAAGCATAAAATTGTGAAATATAAGGGAATTTTACCTAATATTCATTACTCTTCAAGGTCAATAAACTCAAAGTTAATCATTTAAAATATAAGAGGGAAGTAAACATTAGACATTTAGGAATAGAGGGCCAGAGAGGTAAATCCTATCAAGACCTTCGAATCTTGAAGCATTAAAGGATTTGAATCAACATAAAGCGGTAATATATCATTACTTTTATAACGGCATATTCATTACTAATCTAAGTGTTTCGAATATATTCATTGAAACGTTATCATCATTAATGAAGACATTCGAATTAAAACGCTTGTATACATTAATGAAACGTTTTGAGTGAGTTGATTGAGGCGTTGCAAACGGTTCAGTAATGATTATGAAGCTATAAAAAGACAATGATACACCAGAAAAGAGGATTGGATCCCTTGGCATTCTGGACTTTATCTGAGAAATAGCAGAGCATTTGTCTTGAGAATCATCTTTTTGAATTAACGTTCTGTGTGGACCTTTCTGTTCATTTCTGACTGATCTTTGTTTTCACCCCACTCACATTTCTTAAGGAAACCTTACATTGGAACGATCTTCTTTTTTATTTAGGCTAGTGTAAGCAGGTATTTCGAACCTCGTGTTGCGCTAATCATCAAGGGTAACTTATTTACCGATTTGTGCATCACCATTTTTGGCGACTCCACTGGGGACCTTGTTTGTTTCCTATCATTTTTATTGATCAGTCTATTGTTCAGATTGCCTCAGATTTACCCATCAACACTACTGGAACTCAGGATCATCCTGTAGATCCCATCAGTACAGTGAATTTGCTAACTGTAACTGCTTTTACTACTTTAGCATCACCTTTGATTCCAACTTCATCTATGTCATCTGAGGATAGGATTGCTGCTATGTTGGAAAGGATGACAGCTATGCATCAGGAGAAGATGACACTGTTAGCTCAGCAAGCTGTAGCTACTGCTCGAGCAGTGCCTCATATGAGTTCTACACCATCACAGCCTCTGCCATCATTTCCGCCAATTTTTACCCCCAACATTTCGAGAGAGGAACCTCTTAGGCCCACTTTCGAGAGTCGTCCTAGTGTTTTACCACCATCATCACAACCATCACCAGAAAATGCTACACCTACCGTTTTACCACCACAGATGCATTCATCACCGGCAATTGCCACATCTTCCGTTTTGCCAACTGTATTCGCTTCTCCTCATTTTGCTACACTTGAGGAAGTTGCATCCTTAAGAAGTCACAGACTCGAGATCCTACATGGGTCAACAGTGACTTTTGTCCACCATACCCTTTGTCACTTTTGAACAAACCTTACCTGAAGGACTATGTGAGTCCTAAGTTCCTTAAATTTACTGGTCAAACAGGGAATGTGAAGGAGCACATCAGTCGCTTCATTGAAGTTTTGGGGGCTCATGCCTCGAATAAAGATCTTAGACTGAGGGAATTATCGAAGTCCCTGACAGACAAAGCTTACACTTGGTATAATAACCTTAAACCTGGATCTGTGGATACGTGGGAAGATATGACAGCTCTTTCCACAAGAAGTTTTATATCACTGAGCAGGTCTAAACAGTCATTGATCTCAGCAGGGAGCATCAAGGTTATTCTGAGGGCCTTGTTGAGTACGTCAAACGATTTCGAGATCTAGTGATGTCTTGTACTGAGACGGTGCCGAAGACCAGTCAATCGAGTATTGTATCATTGGGATTCTTCCCGAATACAGGATCCATCTGGAGAATTTGGGAATCACAAGTTTCACTAAGCTTTATGATGCAGTTTGAAAGCTTAGTGTCTTTTTGCCGAGTATCTCTAAGAAGAATGAGTGAAAGAAGAATGAAACTATCCTGATTGAGGATAGTCTTTCCAAGAAGATCAAGAAGAACGAGAATAAGAATTCTCGAGATTTGCCACCTGAGCCGGATTGTACGCCAGCTCAATTTAATGTTTTGTTCGAAAATTGGGTGAAGGATGAGCGTGTCAAGCCTCTTAACCCAAAGAAGGCACTATCAACAAAAGATCGGAATAATCCAAAATTTTTTAAATTTCATCAGGCTATAGGCCATAACACTTATGATTGCTACTCTATGAGAAAGCTTTACAGTCTTCAAGTAAAATTGGGTGAGATCGAGTTACAATTCGAAAAGGTGCATACTGATCCTTTGCCTAACCACAAAGGCAAAGGGGTTGTTGTTAATGTGGTTGTTTATGAAGTCACTTGAGACTTTGTCTACCCTCTAAGAGTAGATTTGTTGAAGTATCAAAGACTCGAGGAGAGTATGAAGGAGATAGGCTTTTCGAAGCTTGAGCAGATAGCCATTCGAGCATATGATCAAAGGTTATCATTACGAGAAGCAGAAGAAGAATGTGCTATTGCTATCTCGAAGGAATGTCTAATCACTTTTGGACCGGAAGATATGATGGTTTCCTATGAAAACCATGGAAGAGCTCTGTACTTGAATTCCGTACTGCAGGGCATTGATCTTCAAAGATCTGTAGTAGATGCAGGATCTTCCTTGAATATCATTCCAACTGGAATACTTCATCTGAAAGAGTGAATCCTCAAGCAATGAAGATTTATGGCTTTGATGCTCGAAGTCAGTATGCTTTGGGTCATGTGACCCTCAAGTTGCAGGTTGGACCGTATAAGTATCCAACTTTATTTCATGTATTGGACAACGAGTCAACATATCACATTTGGTTGGGAAGACCTTGGATCCATAGATGTAAGCTTGTTCCCTTGACTTATCATCAATGTTGCAAAGGGATTCGAAATGGTAAGATGGTTCGACTTGTAGCTGATCCTTGCCCATTCGACCAGCTCGAGGTTCACTTAGCAGACGCTGCCGCATATGATGAACTTGCACCAGCTGGCGAGTGTCAGGTTTCTCTCCCTCGAGGATATTTCTTCCTGCATGACCATTACTCCAGGCTAATCCTGATATGCCTGTCTCAGAATCTGGACCTTCGAAGAGAAGGGTTAAAGAGGAAAAGAAGAAAGAACAAGAGAAAGAGAAAAAAGAGCTGAAGAAGAGACAGGCTGTATTTGAAGTAACTATCGAACAGCCAGCTTCAAAAGCTCATTGCACTCGAATTGTCACAGTTGATGGACGAATCAAATATCATCTATTGTTGGAGTCCGAGTAGCAAGAAGATTCTCTTTCGAAATCTGTTTCGAAAGGAATAGAGATTAGAGAGCCTGAGCCTGAAGCGTACCATGTCGAAATGCCAAGTGATAATGATAGTGATGATATCCCATCCATGGCCGAGAGTTTCGAAGTACAACATGAAATACAAGCAGCTCAAGAGCAGATAGAAGATAATGTAAAGAAGTCTGTTCTCGAAACCTTGGAAGAAGTTAATCTCTCAGAGCCAGCGGAAGGGAGGAAGACTACTTTTATTAATGCAAACTTATCTCCTGAGGAGAAAGAAAAACTTGTAATTCTCTTGAAAGCTAATAAAGATGTGTTTGCTTGGTGCTACGATGACATGTGTGGACTGGATCCTCAACTAGTTACGCATAGGTTACATTTATCATCTGATGTTAAACCTGTCAAGCAGTCATCTCGAACTTTCAAGCCTGATATTAAACTACAAATCAAAGCTGAAATCGAGAAGCTCTTGAAGGCTGGTTTTATCAAACCAAAACAACATCCAACTTGGCTTGCGAATGTTGTGCCTGTGAAGAAGAAGAATGGACAAATCAGGTGTTGTATTGACTTTCGAGATCTCAACAAAGCATGTCCTAAGGATGAATTCTCATTGCCAAACATGGATCTCCTCATTGATGCTACAGCAGGACATGAAATGTTTTCTTTTAGGGATGGTTATAGCGTTTATAATCAGATAAAGATGCATCATGTAGACGCTCAGCACACAGCTTCTTGAACTCCGTTGGATAACTTTCATTATATAGTTATGACATTCGGACTGAAGAATGCTGGAGCGACTTATCAACGAGCAATGACTACTATCTTTTATGACATGATGCATAAAGAAGTAGAAGATTATGTGGATGATATTGTGATCAAATCCAAGAAACGCTCTCAGCATCTCGAAGTTTTACAAAGGGTTTTCGAACGTTGCAGAAGCTATAAGTATCGAATGAATCTTGCTAAATGTGCCTTTGGGGTGACTGCTGGCAAGTTCCTTGGTTTTGTTGTCCATAGACAGGGAATTGATTTGGATCCCACTAAGTCAAAGGCAATTCTCGAAATGACTCCTCCTGTAAATCAGAAGCAATTGAAGTCTTTCTTGGGGAGAGTCTCTTACATTCGAAGATTTGTCCCAGGGCTTTCAGCATATATATCTCATTTCTTGATGTTACTTCAAAAAGGAGAGGAATTTATATGGAAATCAGAATGTCAACAAGCTTTTGAGAATATTAAGAATCTCTTGAAGCATCCTCTTACCATGATTGCACCAATCCCATGGAAGCCACTTCGAATGTATCTGGCTACTTCGGATGATGCTATTGGAGGGTTACTAACTCAAGAAGGTGATCAAGGAGTTGAAAAGCCTGTGTATTACATTAGTAGACTTCTGCGTGGGGCGGAAGTGAAGTATTCTCAGATTAAAAAAGTTCTGTTTGGCTCTCTAGTATGTGACTCAAAAGTTGAGACATTACCTCTTAGCGTGTCCAACTATTTTGGTCACCTGTTCGAATCCTATCAAGTATTTGCTGTCACAGCCTATTTTACTTAGGAGATATGCCAAATAGTTGCTGCAATTATCAGAATTTGATATCACTTGCGAAAATCCCAAGGGTATTAGGGGACAAGCAGTTGCTTATTTGCTTGTTGCCTTCTCGAAAGTTCAAGAAGTTGAAGAATTTCCTGAATTCGAAGTTAATTCTGTGGAAGATCAGAAAAGACAAATGAAATTTGATGGGTCATCAAATTCGAACGAAGGAGGAGCTGGAATAGAATTCACCTCGAGCGATGGGCAGCATCTATATTACTCTTTCAAACTAGATTTCATCTGTTCCAATAATAGAGCGGAATATGAACCTCTACTCATTGGCTTGATTATGGCTAAGCAGATGGGAATGCAGAGATTGCATGTCTTTGGTGATTCGAAAGTTATCATTTCTCAAATTAATGAAGATTTTGTTGTTAAAGAACAGGAGCTAGTGGCTTATAGAACAACAATTCGAGCATTAATGAGAGTTTATTGAATGCATTTTGACTCACATCCCGAGAGCTAAGAATCATCAAGCAGATATTCTAGCTAATCTTGGAAGAAGATTGAGTATGAATGAAGATTCTCAACAAATCGAAATTATTCGAAAGACATTACCAGCAACTTTGGATCCGAAAATCGAGAAAGAGAATATTTCAACAGACTGGAGGCACGCTATATTACATCAGCTTCAACATTCTACCTCCATTTTCGAAATTCCTATTCGAAAGTTGGCAAACTTTGTTGAAGTTGGTCATATTTTGTATTTCAAAGCCCCTAATGGAGTATTACTTCGGTGTGTTGAAAACAAAGAAACACAACAAATTCTTGGAGAAATACATGAGACGACTTGTGGCTATCCAGATTCTATTCCTTTATGTAGAAGGTTGCAAAGATTTGGAGTGCATTGGCCAACCATGTCTTTGGATTCTTCAAAACTTCAGAAAAGCTGTGTTGATTGTCAAAGCATTCCTGATATCATGGAGGTATGCCCTATCTTTGCAGAAGAAGAAGACTGGAGGAGACCATTTATACAATTCTTGAGGGATGGCTTTTTGCCAAACAACGCGCATGAAGCTCATAGAATTCGAAGAAGAGCAGTGTGTTTTCGTTTTCAAGGACATCTATTTTGAGTAAGCACAAATGATAATTTACTTAGATGTCTTGATCCTGAAGAAGCAGCTGTTATACCTTCGAGAAGTACATTCAGGAAAATGTGGAGCTCATCAAGGGAAAAGGAAATTGTATGAGCAACTTCGAGACATGGGATATTACTCGCCTACTATGAAGGAAGATGCGTTCGAGTATGCTAAGAAATGCACGCGATGTCAAATACAAGGAAATATCCCAAGGCAGCATCCTCGAAGCATGCAATCTATATTCACTCCATATCCTTTTCATACCTGGGGGCTAGATTTGATTGGTCAAATCAACCCACACAGCAGAAGGGGACATGCTTGGATTTTAGTAGCTACTGAATATTTCACCGAGTGGGTGGAAGCTATTGCTTTGAAAAGAGCAACAGGAGCGGCTGTAGCCAATTTTATCAAGGAGAATGTAATTACTCAAGGGGGAGTGCCTCGAAGAATCATCACTGATAATGGGTCTTCATTTCTAAATCGTCCAGTTCGAGAGATGCTTGCAAGATACAACATCATACACAGCAAGTCTACTCGGTATTATCCACAAGGCAACGCTAAAACAGAGGCCACAAACAAGACGTTGATCAGATTGTTAAGTAAATTAACATATGATCACCCAACTCAGTGGCATGAACACTTGTTTAATGTATTATGAGCCTACAGGGTTTCTAAGCATCGAGCTACAAAGGCAACTCCGTTTTCATTAGTTTATGAAATGGAAGCAGTTCTACCTGTTGAAATTCAAATAGCATCAGCTCGAATTCTTCAAGCCGTTGAAATGGATTGGGAAACTCATGATTTGATTGCAATTCGAATGCAACAGATAAATGATTTGGATAAAAGGAGACAACGAGCTCTGACAAACAATCTACAGTATCATCAAGTGATCTCAAGAGCCTATCAGAAAAAAGTGTCTCCCAGAGATTTTGAAGTTGGTGAATTAGTGTTTCGCGCTTCATTCTATGAAAGAAGCAACACTATCAAACCAAATTTCGCTCCAAGGTGGGATGGACCATTTGAGATTATTGAGGCATATCCTTCAGGTTATTACAAAATTGTCTTACTTTAAGAGAATGCACAAGAAGAATTAGTGAATGGAAAATGATTGAAGCATTATTATTTTTAACAAGAAATGTAGCGTAAAGAAAGTTTTCATTCATTGCAATCTCGAGAATACATTTCTTTTGGAAGAACACGAAATGAGACAAGTACATTTGAAACCTCTAGCAATTTCTCTGATCTCATTTCCGCTTCGGACTTCAATAATCTAATGTATTCTTTGAGCTTTTCAATTTCTGTCTCTTTCCCTTCAAGAGATCTTTTTAGCATTGTCACTTCTTCTCCTTTCTTCTCCAATTCTTGAGAGTTGTTGGTGATTTGATCAAGAGTTTGATTTTTCTGAATCTCGAGATCTGCTCTTTCTTGAAAACAAGGAAGAGACTTTTAGAGAATGGTGAAATGATTCTTCAACCATTCAATATTCAGACCACGGTTTTCGATATTCAACAATGAGGGCTTCCAATTCTCAAGATCTTCTACAACTAAGGAGGCAAAATTCTTCTCAGATATTTTAGTAAGAAGGGTACATAATTCTTGATAGCCTACACTCCTCATGAAGGAAGAAGTGACTCGAATTGTGTCTGATATATCACCATACGCATCGAAAATCGCATCCATCCACTTTGTCATATGTTCGAATATCATATATACCCCTTTATACAAAACGATTTGAGTAGAAGACATTTCTGATCTTTTCCTCTTTCGGAGATTTAGACTTGTGGAAGTAAAGGAAGAAGAAACACCAGCACCTGACATTAACTCGACAGTAACAGCAGTTGATACAGTAGATATAGCCTTTCGAACAAAATTAGTTGCTATCCCTGAACCGGTAATCACTGGTAAAGCTGTTGTAATCAATTCAATTGCTGAAAATAAGAAATGAAAGGGTCAGGAATCTTTTATGATCAAAATTGGTATATTACATAAGGTTTATACTTACCATTTGAAGAAACAATTTCTGTGGTTGATGAGGAGAGAATTTCTGAAGAAGTCTCAATAGTTGTAAGAGCAATATCTGGCTCTACAATGCTTGAAGTAGTAACGGACGCTTCTTCATTCGAGATTTCTGATAAAGTGATTTTTGAAACATCCATCGTTGTAGTTTCAATTGTCGAAATCTCAACCGAGGAAGGGATAACACTATCCAGGACATTTAAAGGGATGGAGGAAGAGACATTCACAGTGGTAATCTCGAAAGAAGACACCATTTCAGAAATTATGAGCATACTCGAGTTGGGTGGTAAAGCTTGACTCTCATCACGAGTTGCTTCTTCATCCTCTGCTTTGTCATCATCTTCTTCTTCTTCTTCTTCTTCTTCTTCTTCTTCTGCACTTTCTTCTTCACCCTCTTCATCTTCTGATTCTTCTTCTGATTCCACAACTTCTATGGGTTCCTTTCCTTTGTCTTCAGGCTCTGAAACCTGAATTGAAGTTTCTTCCAAAATTGCAATTTCTTGTTGTTTAGACTTCTTGACAGCTTCATCTTCAGCTCTATAAATCCCAACCTCCATCAATAGAGAATCAAGAGACATGTGTTCCACATTAGGAAGCTTAGCAGAAGCCAACCCTCTACGAGTTCTCAAGGAAGTTACAATCCTTTCAGCGATTTTTTTTTTTGTTCAAGTATTCGGAAGTGCATATAGCAGCTACCTCTTTACTTGAAAGAGCTTGAAGATCCTTAGTATGTTGCTGCAAACATATATGTATCTTCTGTCAGAATAAATGTAGTAAACGTGGAAGGCATCAAACAAAGGTAATTGTAATTACCAAGGATAAGAGCTTTTCAGCATCTTTATAAGCTGCTAGCTCAACTACAAAAAAAAGAGGCTTTGTCCTAGGCAATTCTTTTATTACTTTCTTTTGTTTATCTACAAAAGAAAACATAATATATATATAAATATTTGAGAATAAGATATTCCAAATGTTTACTCGAGATGAGCTTCGAGCAGAATATTTTACCTAAAGAAGAACTTTCAAGAGGTACAACAATATTTTCTTCAGCAGGCGTTTCGACTGCAAGAGGAACGGGCTCTTTACTTCTGACTCGATCATCTTGATAATCAAGTTTCATATTACTTACATCCAGACAATGTTGATAAAATTCAAGAAAAAAAAACTTGAAAATTTACACTTACTAGTTGAGTTTTCTTTTTTGGAGGAATGTCAGAAGGAAGAGAGGTCTTTTGCTTCGAAGCTTGCGCACTTGAAGCTTTAGATTGTGGACTTTTTGAACTCTTTGAAGTCACAGCTGGAGCATCAGGAATCTTCTCTTTACTCTTCGACTTTTCTTTCGACTCTTTCTTTTTCGAGGAGCGAGTCACTAATTCAGTCTCTGCAGACTGGCCTTCATTTTGAGAAGTATTTCCAAAAGGAATGACACTCAAGCATATTCTCTGATTGAAGAATCAGGATAATAAGTCTAAGGAGAAGGAATCGCAAGACCTTTCAAAGGAGCAGTTGAAGTATTTTTCTTTGAGAAGGACTTGAGCCTTTGATCTCGATAAGATATGGTTTGATCTGTAGGAACGACTTCAAGCTTTGGGTATTTGTCAAATTCAGAAAGCATCATTTGCCAGATATTTGCCCAAAGTCTCGAGGTCGCACCTTTTCTCAAAGCAGCAGGAATGCAAGTAGTTTTAAATACCCAATGACATTCTGCAGCTTCAGAAAGAACGAATCTTCGTTCTGCCTCTCTAGGAGAAGGAACAACAGGAGGAATCACCCAGGGTACAATTTGATTTGGACCGAACTGTCTTAGCACTCTATGAGGGTTGTAATGGAAGGTATTGGCGAAATCACCCTCAACCATACCGAGAACATGACCATAGTGAATGGTCACAAGATATATTTTCATGAATTTCGAGTGGAGATGAAAATCTGAAACAGATAGAGTTATATCACTTGTTTCTAATACAACAGAATTACCAGCTCGGGTTATCTTTCGAAGATAAGGTCGGAATTCAAACTCGGACTCCTTATCTAAGATATTGATAAGTTCGACATCACCAACAGGGTGATGATCAGACCAGAAAACATAACGAGAATGAGACCCACTAGGTTCTCAAATTGATGAATTTGGGAATACTCCAACTGGAGCATATTTCGGATATCTTTCCCAAAGGAAAACTTGAAGAAAAGCAGTATCTACAATAGACTCGACAACTCTACAACCTCTAGATCGAGATTGGTCGGCAACTAAAAGGTCAAGGTTTTCATACAAGTTGCCTAAAAAGAGAGGGGCTAAAGGAACCTCGAATCCTTGCGCTAACTTAATGGCTAGAGGAAAGAGTTTCTTCTGAACCTTGTCTGAAGGAAATCTTGGAAGAACGAAATGGGATAACCAGAGGGAAAGGAAAGCTTCGAAATAAACCTGGCTATACCTACGAACTCCATTAACAATCGAAAGGATATTCGATTTACCTTTCACATACTCTTCTCTCAAGAAATAGCGAATCCAGCCCGCTGCATTCTGACAGGAACTCTTGCTATCAGATGAAGAACTCGAAGATTTCTTCAAAGTGGCTTTTTGTAGAGAAAGTTTCAACCCTTCAGTTAGAGCTTTCTCAGTAGCAAGTTCTTCTTGAGATAGCGAAATATCACCTGGATGTATTTCACCCATAACAGGAACGTTGTACAAAACCCTAACATCCTCCAATGTATGGTAATCTCTCCAAAAACCGTCACAAATGTATGCGTTTGTGGATTCCAACGGTGGATGAAAGATTTGAGACCTTCATAGTCTCAAGAAATTAAAGACAGTGTGGCTCGAACAGCATTATAAATACCTATTGTTTTCAATCTGGCTTCATACACTGGAGTAGACGGGATACTTCTACACCAGGAACCCCAGCCCAGCGGAATACCAAAATGCGACTTGAAGCAGACAGCAGAAAGCGGAAAATCATTACGAGAAGTTCGGAAATAGGATATCAATCCAAAACGATTCAAATTTCCTTTGATTTCTTCGTCCGGATAAGGGCGTAGCAGATCTCCATTATCCCTAATATTGGGAATCCATTTGTTGGACAGATCCCAAAACAACTCATCCCCTAGTTCAATACAGGAACTTGAAGGGTCTTCATTCACCAACACAACTTTCTCCTTGTTGGATTTGCTTTTAGGAGCCATTTTAATGCAGAAAAATATGAAACAAAGGCACTGAAAGTATTCTGAGAAGAAGAAAGGAAATCGCCAAAGCTTAAAAGAAGGAAATCTGATCAAGGTAAATTGATCTCAAACGATTTTCTTACATTTATAAGTTTGAAATTTGAAATTATTACTTATATAGGAAACTGTAGCGCTGTCATCTCAGGTTAACAAAGCTTTTCGTACGCAAAACTAATGCCCAAATGACACGTAAGGCATGCATTTAATGCAAAGTAGGCTAAACGCAGTGACGGTTCAATCTAAAGATCATGCGCTTACAACGTGTCAAATCAACACGTGATAAGCGCAGGGGGATAAATGATTAGATTTCAATAAATTTTGAAATACGACACTTGGCGCCAATACAAATGAATATCACATATATTGTTGTATTCACATACTCGAAGATATTATTTAAAGATCTACTCGAAATAGACTTTAAAAAGAAATACTTTAAGGATCTACGTCAGATGGACCTTAAACAAGATATTTTGAGGTTCGATTCAAAATAGACCTCAAACAAAAATTTTAAGGATCTACATTAGATGGACCTTAAAACAAAGAAATATTTTAAGGATCTACGCCAGATGGACCTTAAACAAGATATTTCGAGGTTCGATTCGAAATAGACCTCAAACAAAAAATTTTAAGGATCTACATTAAATGGACCTTAAAACAAAGAAATATTTTAAGGATCTACGTAAAATGGACCTTAAACAAGATATTTCGAGATTCTATTAGAAATAGATCTCAAACAAAAATTTTAAGAATCTATATTAGATGGACCTTAAAACAAAGAAATATTTTAAGGATCTACGTCAGGTGGACCTTAAACAAGATATTTCGAAGTTTGATTCGAAATAGACCTTAAACAAAAAATTTTACGGATTTACATTAGATGAACCTTAAAACAAAGAAATATTTTAAGGATCTACGTCAGATGGACCTTAAACAAGATATTTCGAGGTTCGATTCGAAATAGACCTCAAACAAAAAAAAATTTAGGATCTACATTAGATGGACCTTAAACAAAGAAATATTTTAAGGATCTACATCAGATGGACCTTAAACAAGACATTTCGAGGTTCTATTCAAAATAGACCTCAAACAAAAAGGACTTATATCAGGTGGACCTTAAATTTCTTTCAAATACCCAGAAATATTGGGAGAATTTATTTGAAACATTGAAAATTGTCTCCTATTTGATAATGCATTTACAATGAAGTTATATGACTA
>JAUPMG010308238.1:0-16393 GCA_031762675.1 Pachysandra terminalis
TTTCATTGATACTAAGCTTCTTTCTTCTTCCATATAAGCATCTATTTTGTTCTTAAGATTATTAAACAAGGTATCCAGGGTGTTTTCGTCCATAAAATATACTACAGTAAGCAAAAATCGAATATTTCGTTACTTTATTGATAGTTAATAACGGGAGGGCTTTGTTGTAACATACTTGTTGCCCTTATGCCAAACTCAAGGGGTGTGAATGTAATCCTTCTTCTTCTTCTTTTTTTTCTTTTACTTTCAACTAGATTTTAGACTTTATTTTGGCTGAAATATCCGAAAATTTCGTCGATAAAGTGAACATTTCGGGTGAAATAAATTTGGGCAAGTAGAAAGATTTTGCTGAAATTTCAGCTATTTTGTGCACTTATTTCGTCAAATAATTCAATCCGAAAAAACTTGATTTCGGATTTCGTCCAACACATCCGAAACCGAAATTTCGACGAAATTTTAAACTATGCTATTAAGGGAATAGTGTATCGTAAAGTGTGCCATTTTTTTTTCTTTTTTTCTTTTCAAAATTAACCTCTAATATGATAAAATAATTAATATAATTAGAAATAATATTTTCTTTTAGTTTACTCTAAGAGACAATAATCGTTGGTACATCATTTCAGTTATAAAAAGAATGATGTGGAAAAGAAAATCGGTTAATTTGTTCTATACATTTATCAATGTGTAGTATTGTATGTGTCACCTGCTAGTATTTATTACGCAAATGGATTCGTGAGAAAGTTTTCATCAACTACTTTTTAGTAATAGACTTTAATACATGTGTTCTTATTTGGCTTTTGTTTAGGCCGGATCCAGACTGCCAAGACCAGACCGAACCATAGGGAATGCCAACTCAGCGTGGGCCCCGATCGACATAAGTTTGAAAGATCAGCTTAGGCCCAGAATGGTACAAGGCATGGGCCCAGATTGTTATCAAGGCAGAATGCGGGCCCAACAGCAAGGAAACGAAAATCCTGATAGTGGGCTAGGTGTCGGCACATGAAGAGAAATAACCACTCATCATCCGCAAACCGTCAAACAGTTGCAATGGGGGGTTATAAGATAGAATTGACCAAGTCGAAAAGAGTTTCCACAACAAATCAACTCAAAAGCTACATATAGCATAGTTTCTGATCCCCAACAATCATTAGTTAACCCTTAGCTTCTGCAAGGATCCTGCTGCACCTACTTCTTACTTCGAACTAAGTTTTTTGTAGAAGATCCCTCTAGTCGGTAATGAAGGAATCCCAGTCGAGAGATTTATGGAAACCCTCTCGATAGTCCCTTGCATGCTGATATGTGCACCCGTGAAGTAATGTAGTCACGTCCCACAATCGGAGCCCAAGGAACTGTCAGAGGTTTTGTATATTCTTTGTTCATATTACTTCTTGTCTTTCCAAGTTAGAAGGTTTACCTTCTAAGTTGTATGTTAACTTATGTTCTAGTTGTTTTATATAAAAGTGTTGTTGACGCGTAAAATCAGTATTTCTGGTTTAGCATTTGATCCTTCGACATTGGGAACCACACAATCATCTAACTCAAAATCGGTCACACCTCGACCGATCTACATTAAAAACTAACTTACGCAGATTGATTCACACTACCTGCCTTTCAGGTGAACTTGTACAAGTTCTGGCACGCCCGCAACCCCTCGGTCACACCATCGAAAGAAATCACTCAACCGACCGGGAAGAGAAAGGAAGATTTGGTTTTTTGGACAACCATCTTTTGGCACGCCCATTAAGACGCATCTGGTGAAGCTAAATGGTACCTAAAACTAGAGCTGGTGGACAGTCAGGCAACGATGACCGCGAATGAGTGTTACCCATCATGGACACTGTCCAAGAGGAAGCACTAGAAAGTAATACCGCAGCGGCCGAAACACTAGGCCAGGCTATCCCAACTACAGAGGTAGGATCACCATACACTTCATTTAATAATAGCGTTATGATGGCTCTGCAAGTCATAAATCATACCTTAATAAGAATATGTGCGGATTAATGACGCACTTATGTAGCTATCGCAGAAGGGTTCACTAGAATGCATTTTGAGATGGAATCCTTGATTAGGCATGAACACAATTCGGCCGTAGAAAGTGAAAACTCGGCCAGGAGGAATATTAACCGGAATGGAATATTTAACCCAATCTATCTAGGGTCCACCCGACCCGTGGTAGTTCACAATAAGCTGAAGATGAATCCCTTAAAATGTGCATTTGAGGTATCGGCAGGGAATTTCTTGGGGTTTTTGGTACACCAAAGAGGGATCAAGATAGATAAAATCAAGACAAAAGCTATCATAGAAACAAAGCCATTGGTTAACAAAAATCAATTGCAAAGATTCCTCGACCAAATCAATTTTTTAAGGAGATTCATCTCTAATTCGGCCGGGAAATTGGTATCGTTCTCCCCTTTGTTACGACTGAAAGAAGGAGAGGAATACAGGTGGGAGGAACATCACCAAAATGCTTTTGATGCCATCAAAGAATATTTAGTAAATCCATCAGTATTGATTCTCTTAAAGAAAGGAAGGTCGTTAAAGCTTTATATATCAGCGGCCGAAAAGTCTATTGTAATTCTTTTAGCACAAGAGAACGACCAAAAACATGGGTAGGTGGTATACTACCTAAGCAAATTTTTGTTTCCAGTCGAACAGAGGTACACAGTCATTGAAAGGCTATGCTTAACATTATACTTCACGGCCATAAAGTGGAGGCATTACTTAATAACTTCTACAGTATTAGTAATCGCCCCAACAAACGTAATCAAATATATGCTAAGTAAATCATATTTGAAGGAAAGAATAGGCAAATGGATCTTAGCATTATCAGAATTTACATTTGTCTACATCCCTCAAAAGGCAAAAAAAAGGCCAAGTAATAGCAGACTTTCTGGCCGACCATCCTTCTGGTGATCCTACTGTGGGATCCGATATAGTGTATGAATCAAACATGGTGGGACTGCTGCCATGGACATTAATCTTTGATGGATCAATGACAGAAATGGGAAACGAGGCAGGTATAATCATTATACCCCAGGAAGAGAGAGGCAGGAACACGCCTTCCAGTTAGAATTTGCCTGCACTAACAACCAGGCTGAGTATGAAGCACTGATAATAGGGATGGAAATTTTACTGGAGATGGGCGCGAAAGAGGTGTTGATCAAAGGGGATTCACAACTAGTGCTCAACCAACTAGGGGGTAAATATAAATGCCTAAGCTGACAACTCATGCCATTATATGTTGTTGCCTGTCAACTGATGGAGGAATTCGATGATGTAATACGATCCCATTGCCCACAGAAACAGAATGAAGAGTCCATGAGATGGTTCAAATAGCATTAGGATTAAGAATAACAGAAGAAACAACAGAAAGAACTACTTCAGTCCAGAAAAAAGTCATTGCCATTTATCAAAAGAATGATGGAATCCTTAGATATCATGTCAATTGAAGCACAACTTGCCACTGGCGCATCCTGCTTATGGACGCCTAACTTAAAGAGTGACAATAAGCTAAAAATCGCGTCAAATAGGTACATGATGATGGTCAGTGAATTATATAGGAAAAGACCAGATGGGATGCTCCTAAGATGCTTGAATCCACATGAAGTCATGTTGAGCATAGCAGAAGTGCATGAAGGGATATGTGGAGCACTCCAAGTTGTCATCAAGATGAGATAGTTAATAAGAAAGCATGGGCATTACTGGCCCACGATATTGAAGGATTGCATCAGGTACGCTAAGGGGTGTGAAAAATGTCAGAAACACGGCCCAATTCACTGGCCGTGGATTTACATATGATAATAAAACCATGGCCGTTCAAAAGATGGGCCATGGGCCTCATCGACAAGGTATATCCTCCTTCATCAGGACTACACGGGTTCATTATAGTGGCCACAGATTACTTTACCAAATAGGCAGAAGCGAAATCAATGATGAATGTGGAATAATCATATATTATTTAGTTTATACAAGAACAAATCATCCACAGATTTGGGATTCTAGAGACAATAACTGCTGATCAAGGTTCTGTCTTTACTGGAGGACATGTAACTAAGTTTGCAGAGAAATATGGAATCAAGATCATCAACTCGACTTCCTACTATGCCCAAGAAAATCGCTAGGCTGAATCCACCAACAAGGTTTTAAAGAATATCTTACGAAAAATGATCGAAGATAAGCCAAGATCATGACATAAAACTTTGTCAGAGACCTTATGGGCTTACTGCACAGCCTTCAAGACAGTTACAGGAACTACCCCTTTCGCCTTGACTTTTGGTTATGATGCTGCAATACCCTTAGAGATTACGGTCCCCTCGATGAGAACGATCATGCATCATCAAATGCCGCCTAAAGAATATACAGAAGCCATGATGATATAGGTAGAGACCTGGATAAATTCAGGATCAAGGCATTCGAAGAGCTGCAAGTTCAAAAGAGAATGGTGGCAAGGTCATACAACAAGAAGATTAAAGGAAAATCTTTTGCCGAGGGAGATTTGATTTAGAAAACCATATTGCCAATCGGCCGTAAAGATCACATATATGGGAAGTGGTCACCTACTTGGGAGGGTCCATTCAGGATCCAAAAAGTATTAAAAGGAGGAGCATATACCATTCAGGTAAATGCCAAATCGACCAAAGAAAAAACAATCAACAGTCGGTATTTGAAAAAGTTTTTTCCAACCACGTGGGAATCAAGAGAAATGTAAGTAGAATGGCCCAAGATGGCCCAAAAATAATCAAAAGTAAAAAAATGGTCATTTAAGACCAAAATATGACTGAGTAACGGCCAAACAAAAAAAAAATGTTTCAAATGGCTCAGCTAGCCAACCCGAAGTATAAAGTAATTCAGAAAGAGAGATTCTTGAAAGCATTAAATTTGGTTGTCAAAGCCTCAACCATCTCTACTGCATGTTGTTTCTTACTCATCCATTCATTTTCCTTTTTCTTCACGGTCCTCACAACCTCTACTTTCTTTGGCAGCTCAGCAGCAACTCCTTGCTGAGCCAGAGCTATACCTCGTTGGGCGTTCTTCTTTGCAGCAACGACCGTGAGCAAGCTGTCCTTTTCTTCACGCAACCTCCTCTGCTCTTCATCAATTTCTTCCAGGCACTGGTAGGCTTGGGCGATCTCTAGATTGGTAACCTCCATTTCTTTTGTCTTAGCGCCAAAGGATTTCCTCAGCTGAGTTACTTCTTCGAGCTTCATAGATAGATCCTGCAAAAAGGACTCCGCTTCTTTTTCCTGGGAGAGTGCCGATCGAAATCCAAGAACCCACGCCATAACCTCGACCAGAGTAGAAATAACAGAAGAGTTGATCGTGCTAGACGAGCGAAGCAGGTCAAAATACTCATGAAAAGCAGAAAGGTGCGTTTCCTCATTCAAACAAGTCCAACAAAAATAACTTATTAAGTTCAAACTTGGCTTTCTCTAAAGCCGTAGACATAGCTAATTTAGAGGCAGGAGAAGTAAGGGTCAAAGAAAACGAGTCTTAAAGAAAATCATCTACCGACTTAAGGTAATCGGCAAAGTCGGCAGGAAGCATAGGCATGCTAAAGTCAGGACTCTTTGCAGGAGAAAAATCAACAACGGTCTCAGAGGCAGGGGGAAGTAGTTTCTCAAAAGCTTCATCATCATCGGAGTGCTCAATAGTGTCCGTTTCAGTCTTCTCAGACAAATCGTCCGTCAGTTCCTCTTCAACGTCCTCAAGACCTCCGCCACTGTTTGGACTTTCCGCCCAATCAGGTGAACACCCAGCCAATTGATTCAACCACTTGGTAGATGGAGCAGCCACTGACGTCCCTGGTTGTCTCTTCTCAAATGGATTGCCAACAGAAGCTTCATCTTCTGAGAGAACAACAAGAGAAGCAGGATCTTTTGTACTGAAGCTCTTCTAAGACTGACGAGTAGACTACCGCGTGGGCCGAGGCTTTGACTTTGTTTGTTGTTTTTTCTTAGGTTGACGAATGGTCAATAAAGTCTCTTCCCTTACGACATCTTCTTCAAAAGCAACATCGGCCTGAAAAATTTTCTAAGTGCAAGGGTAAAGCCTTGGCTGAAAAGGGCAAAAATGTATAAGACATATGATTAAGAATGTTGACAAAGTCAAACATCAGGAAAAGATAAATCAGAATACCAATCATATCCTTGGCCAAGGGCAAAGCTACAGTTGCACTAGCAGCTAGGGAACCAAGAGGGGCGAACATTCCACTAAAACTAACAGGGTCTAACTGACCAGCAAGAGAAAAAAGAGGCTCGGCCATTCTAAGGGCCGAATCAGGAATAGGTGGAGGATCAGGTAGTGGTGTGAAATAGTGAGACATGTCTAACTCAAAAACTCCAGAGGAACGAGACTCGGCCGAAATCCAAACGTGTAAGCATTGTTCATCATGGGCAGCCGATTTTTCAGCATATGCGAGGTCCATCTTCTCTTTTAGAAGCTCAGGGGAGTCGTTGGGGTTCCATTTGAACCCATAGTAGTTTTTAAAAAGAATTACAGATTTCATAGAAGAAAAGGTACCTAATTTGACTTTCAGAGAACGTTCGAGAAGAGCTTTGACAGGAGCCTTGCCCTTTTTCTTAGGGCTGGTATTCTTAGCGGCCAAAGGAGGGTTAACTGGAGGAGGGAGAGCCGATTCGGCAAGCGCATTTAGTCGAGTTACGTAGACGAATAAATCTGAAGCAAAAGCAGAACTGAAATTATCAGACCATCAAGTATGGAAAGCTGAAGAAGATAAAGGGTTGTTAGGACAATGAGAAATAGAAAACTCAGCGGCCGAACGCTCGAAATACTGGTTCACACGATTGATGTCTTCAGACTGAGCAATAATGGTTCTAAGGTATGGAGGTCGGTTCAGGGAAATAAAGGCAGGAGCTAGAACGATTTGGGCAAACCCAAACTGCCGGGATAGTAAATTCGAGAAGTAGACCTCCACGCCGCACTTTTGATTGCGATCAAGCATCCCTTCCTCCAGAGAACCAAAGTGCAGGTCTCGGCAGACCAGATAGGAAGCCCAAATTAAATTCTATTTGGAAACGGCCAAATGATCATCGGAACTTTCAAAAAGAGTAAGGTTAAGAAATTTGGAATGACAGAATTCAACAGGAAAAAGGAAATAAAAGTATATCTGAACGATTGGGAGGAAGGGTAAAAAAGAATTGGAGAGATTCGGTGAAGGAACGTGGAAAAATACTTGCATTCAGCCAACGTTGTTCATAGAAATGCAAATTAGAAATAGGCGACATGGACGATTTGACAAAAACTCCAGGGAAATATTCCCAAATCCAAAACTGAAGAAGCCAAAGAGGGTCACCCACAGAAGCGAGATTCCGGCTAGCAAGATTGAAAAGACCTCGATAGAGCTGAGATAAGTAAAAATGGGCTAAAGCAAGAGGACGGCCACCAGCCAAGGCAATAGCAACCCAAGTATACTCTTTGGTGAGTTGGCCAGAAGCCACACACAAGCTGTGGCATAAAAACATCAACAAGAAAGAGCAGTGCTCTTGGATATCAGGAATAGAAGACTTCTTCTTTTCCTTGAGCATGAAGGTGCCTTAGGCAACCCGAGCATTAGAGTTGTCAAAAGAAAGGTTGAAAGAAGGGAGGTTACTATCAACTAACTCACCGACTGGATGCAGACCAGTGAGAATGCAAACATCAAGAACGGTCGGCTCCATATGACCACATGGAAGATGAAAGGAGTTAGTAGAACGAGACCAATAACATACCAAAGCAGCATGGGATGAGCCATGGAGAACTCAAAACATGAATATTAGATCAGTTCAAAGATACCCACATACTTCCAGAGAGTGGCAAAGAAGGGAGTCAAGCGGTTTATCCACGAAACCCAGTCCACATTTGCTATCGGCCAGGATCTCAAAAAACGGCCCGCAATCCAAGGTTGTCAATCTAAGAAGGGAGCATCGGTAAGAAAGCTTTCGCCAAGGCACCGGGGGAAACAGGTTGCAACACAGAAGCCAACTGTGGAGTGATTTCTAGAAAAGATGGCTCTAGAGCAAAGGAATCTTCACAAAGGAAAATGAGTTGTTGATCGGCAGAGGAAGAGAGCGACGAAAAGGAAGATGAGTCACGAGGGATGCTAGACGCCATTGGAGAGCTGAGCAAGGAACCAAGAAGCAAGAAGATGAAAATATGAAGATCGAGCAGAGGTTGCATTTTCAAATTTAAAAGGTAGAGATTTAAACGCTTTGATGATTATCGCCGTTTCCCAAAGATATCCAATTATGGATTCTTTTGTCAATTCAAAAGTTTACTTTTGAAAAGATAAGAAGGGGGCAATATTTAGGCCGGATCCAGACTGCCAAGACCAGATCGGACCATAGGGAATGCCAACTCAGCGTGGGCCCTGATCGATATAAGTCTAGAAGATCAACGTAGGTCAAGAATGGTACAAGGCAGAGTATGGGCCCAGATTGTTATTAAGGCAGAATGCGAGCCCAACAGCAAGGAAACAGAAATCCTGATAGTGGGCCAGGTGTTAGCAAAAGAAGAGAAATAGCCACCCATCATCCGCAAACCGTCAAATAGTTGCAATGGGGCGTTATAAGACATAATCGGCCAAGATGAAAAGAGTCTCCACAGCAAATCAACTCGAAAGCTACACAGCATAGTTTCTAATCCCCAATGATCATTAGTTAACCCTTAGCTTCTGCAAGGATCCTGCTGCACATACTTCTTACTTCGAACTAAGTTTCTCTCAAAAGATCCCTCTATTCGGTAACGAAGGAATCCCAGTCGGGAGATTTATGAAAATCCTCTCGATAGTCCCTTGCATGCTGATATGTGCACCTGTGAAGTAGTGTAGTCACGCCCCATAATCAGAGCCCAAGGAACCACCAGAAGTTTTGTATATTCTTTGTTCATATTATTTCTTGTCTTTCCAAGGTAGAAGGTTTACCTTCAAAGTTGTATGTTAACTTATGTTCTAGTTATTTTATATAAAAGTGTTGTTGACTCGTAAAAACAGTATTTCTAGTTCAGCAACTTATCCTTCGAGATTGGGAACCACACAATCGTCTGACTCAAAAATTAGTCACACCTCGACCGATCTACATTAAAAACTAACTAACACAATTTGATTCACACTACGTGTCTTTCAGGTAAACTTGTAAAAGTTCTGGCATGCCCGCAACCCCTCGGTCACACCACCGAGAGAAATCACCCAACCAACCGAGAAGAGAGAGGCGAATGTGGGTTTTTGGACCAACAGTTTTAGATGAAAAATGTCTTATCCTGCCTCATCAAGTTTAGTTAAGATATTTTGCAGGTGAGCCCTTAGATTAATCACGCGGACAATATTTCAACCTATACAAGCCTTGTTAATAAATGGATTACAAGAGATTGCGAGAAGAGTAGCCTACGCTTGGAAAACCAAAAGCATTTTCATTGAAGCATGATGCTTCCTCCCCCTTTACAATTATTATGTGCTCTTTGATCATATATGCAAAGAAGCGAATGATGTTGCTGCTGAACAACTTGCAAATATTGCAATTTTCGTTGGTTCCTGTACCTGGATCAATACTCCCCCTGCTGAACTCTGCCTCTTTCTAAATGATGACAGAGGTGGTAGATCTTTCTCAAGATTTGTTTCACCTTGTAATACTCCTTCCGGCATTAACTGTTGTTTCCGTTAATATATATCTCTTTGTTTTAATACCAAAAAAAAAAAAAAAATCATCAATATTATCCCATTTTTTAATGTTTCTTAAGTTTAACAATATAATATATTTTTTTCCTAATATAAGTTTTAAAACTTGAACTTAAGATCCCACTTATACTAAAATCATTATAAATCTTATAATTTGTAATTAAAAATTATAATTAAATTTTAAGTAGGTCAATCAATTCACCATTTGAACCATAACTGAACCAAAGAGCAGTGGCATTTTAAGTTATTTTGGGCATAATCCGTGGTAGATTGATGGATAGAAGTAAAACGATGAATATAGAAACGATAGCTTCGAGCGGAGACCATAACCATGGCTTTGTCGTCTCTTCATTCAATCTGTTCGTCTCCTCTGCTTTCACCTGCTGTAAATCCTTTTCCTATTTTTCTTCAACTTCCTCTTCTTCTTCTTCTTTTCAAATCGAAACGTTTCTGAAACAATTAGTTTAATCCTTCTGCTTCCTTCTCATTCTGTGGGCTTCTGTATTGCAGAAATTCGAGGTGAGACCGGAAAATCCAAGGCGTTTTAACCTATCCATGAGGGTAAGGAGTAGAAAATTTCAGTTTCTTCTATTATTTACTTTGCATAACCTTTTTTTTTTTTTCTTGTTGTTAATTTATTGTTTCTGATTTATTTCTCGGTTAAATAACTTCAGGATCCAGCACAAAATAATGGCAGTGGAAGACGAATATGGCGGCGCAGGAAACTGGTATAAAAGAAAGCCTAGTTGGTTATTCATAATCCTGTTATTTTTGTGCCTGAATTTCTTTGACCCGAGGTTTTTGCTTATTTTGTTACTTGTTCCTGGAGTTATGTTATCGTTTAAAGCTGAACATTTTTTTTGTAGAAAGACCTTTTATTTAAAAATTATCATGAGGTTAAGAAGGTAAGATGGTTTGAAATGGGAGCTTTTGGAAGAACCTTAATGTGCTGAACCATTTGATATACATTGTTGTGCCGTTCTCTAACAGCTTAAGCTTTAAGCTTTTAGAGTAAGTTGTTCTTAATATCGTATCAGAGCAGGAGGTTGAGTGTTCAAATCTGAGTATGCGTTCGTGTATGTTTCTTCCACAGATGTGTTGTTCCCGTGGAGGTGTGTGTGTGGTGTGTGTTTGCCTCGGTGCCATGTGTTCTCTTACGAATGTGTTGTTCCTGTGTGGAGCCCACAAGTACGGAGGTGGGGTGATGAATCATTTGATATACATTGTTGTGCCGTTCTCTAACAGCTTAAGCTCTTAGAGTAAGTGGTTCTTAACATGGTTATTAGAGAGAGGATGTCAAGTGTTCGAATCCCGGGATATGTGTTTGTGTATTTATCTTGGTGCCCCGTGTTTTTCTCACAGATGTGTTGTTCCCGTGAAGGTGTGTGTGGTGTGTTTTTGCCTCGGTGCCCTGTGTTTTCTAATGGATGTGTTGTTCCTATGTGGAGCCCACAAGTGCGGCGGTGGGGGTATTGAACCATTTGATATACATTGTTTTGTGCCGTTCACTAATAGCTTAAGCTTTTAGAGCAAGTGGTTCTTAACATAAAGATATGAAAATTAATTTGTGAACGGTTAATCAAGTAAGTCTAAAGTCCAATGCGAGTTGTGCTACAATGATGAATAAAATGGTGATTTCAGATGCGGACATCCAACAATTTGATTGCACTGGTTTTATCCTTTAAAATCTTCATTATTGTGGAAGCTCTGTTCCTTCCTATTCATGCTAGTGTGTTGTAGATGCTTCCATTTCCGGTATTGAAGCTTTTCATTTAAGCAGTGTTTCTTAGCAAAAAAAATTTCATATTTATCTTCTAGTAACAATTCTTCATCGTGGCATATTCTTTTGTTTCTCATCGCTCCCTTTTCCTAATTTTGTTATTTATTAGAAACATGAGAGCAGTCTCATCTTAGCACAAAACAATGTTCTACTGAGGAACATTTTCTCATCTTAACCCACACGGGTTAGTTCAACTGGTAGGCTCTCCAACTTGGGAACTCGAAGTCCCAGGTTTGAGTCCTGGGCTTATCTGATATATGGTCCTTGTGGGTGCGGTTATGTATCCCAGGTTTATCCAGGCCCCACTAAGTGAGGTCGGGGGTTCCACGTCACCCAAAAAAAAAATTCTAGTTGAGTATTGATAGTTGCAGTTACTGTAATTCAAAGGAACTAACACAAGCATTTTGAGTAACTTGTTACTTGTTCATTGAGATTTAAACCCATATATGTATCCTGGTATCGTTTACATCTATGGCTGCATTAGCATATAGAGAAATCTTAAGATGTAGAAATGTGATATGAAACTAAAGGAACTTCTGTAAATTATCATGTTACTCTTTGGTGCTCTGATTGTCTTCCAATTTCCAATATTTGATATTCCCAAATATATTTCATCCTGAAAAACTATCTTCTAATCTTTTGGCATCATATAATTGTCAAGTTTTATGAGATAGTATCCAAACAAAAACCTTTTTTCTACAAAATTCTTGTGGACATTGATGTGTAATGCTAATACAAAAGTCCTGATTGCTTCAGACGAAAAAAGATGACAAGCTGCGTTACAAAATGGAACGAATTCCTTTCCTTGAAGAGCAGGTCAGGACGATAAGGGAAGTGGGAAACCTCTTGACAATGGACATAGAGAGGCTGCTGTTATCAGAAGACAACCGGTTCGACTTTGTAAACGAGGTCGCAGCTGAGGCCAAAGAGTATGTTGAGAACAACCGAGATGAATATGGAGGAAAGAAAGCCATCTTTCATGTGCTCAGTAACCGTATGAATGATGCTGGATTTTACCGTCCAGAGGCTTACCTAGAACCTGACCCTTACAAGCCTGGTCCCTCTTATCTTAAAGAGGAACTAACATAGGTTGATAGGATAAAGATTTCTAATGACAAGTTCTCTGTTCGATATCGGGGAGAGATTGTTTTTGTTGTTAATCAAAAGATTACGAGGAGTTTTTCATTTGTATTATTATTCATATGTATAACATTATATCTATTGTTATGCCTTTTTTTTTTTAATCATGAATTGATTGGTTGTGCTTAGGAGTAGCACAAGTATTACAAGACTGTTCTGTAATTTTGCTTACCTGCATTTCTGAGGTTCTTCAAGTTGAATTCAGGACAATTTTTGCTTACCTCCATGGAACATATGCTTGCACGTGTGGTTTAGGTGATGTGGTGTCAGGGCCCAGTAACTAGTAAGAAGGTAGAGCACACTCGAGGGATCTGGGAGGATGAGATGGGGTATTTTTGTTGTGTAAGGGCGTTACACTTCTTTTACATGCATCTCTCTGCGCACGAGAGTGAGGGTATATAGTGACGGAAAATAGAAAAGTAATTGTTTGTTACATTTCCGTTAGCCGTTATGACGACTCTGTTACACTTCTTTCGCCTGCATCGTCTACTCTTGAGAATGAGGGTATATATAGTGACGGGAAATGAAAAGTAATTGTTTGTTATGTTTCCATTAGCCGTTATGACGAGACTATTGAAGGACAGGTCCCTAGCGACGGGCCTCTACCCATTACCACCAACCCACAGGCCCATTGTGTTCTCCCAAGATTATTCTCTCATGGGATGAGGAGTTGTGTGATTCAGATGCTTCGCATGAGTGATACATGGCACAAGACGGACTTCATCGAACATAAATATTTATTCAACTCGATATACCTGAATTTTTTTTCTGAATTGAACAACTTCAAGATTGTAACACAAATATTCAATGATACAATTAAGAGATAGAACAAATGCCAATTTGAAGCTCAAGATACAGATAACTCCATCGAATTTGCAGCTTGGGTCCCTTACCAAGTTTTGAAACCCAAGCCAGACCACCTCTTTCTTCATCCTTTGTGTTGGAACCAAGGAGGTTTTCAAGCGATTTTGCTAAATTTTTACATCCTTGAAACACCTTGACATGCATTGTGATTATTACATCCAATGATTAACACTTAAACCTTAATTTGTCAATTATGTTTTATGTTGAAAGTATCATATGTGAGTAGATGGGGTGATGGCATGTGGTCTATTGCAATATTCATCTATAATAAGATAAGTAAAAGCAAGGAAGTTGATGGATAAGAATCAAAACTAGATGAGTTCCATTACTAAATATCTTAGATGATCCCATAACCATAACCCTAGAAAGAGTTTTACATAATTCATGTAGATCTAAGTCCTAATTACCATCTGCTCTTATACATGTGTCAAAATCTCAGAGAGAGAGAGAGAGAGAGAGAGAGATCTTGCTACCAAGGCTTGAAGAAAGGAAGCAATATAGGAAAGGATGAGTGAGTCAGTTAGAGATTCTTGCCACCCCCAGGCTTCCCCTTCCCATGCTTAGGGTTGGGTCCTCCATCATCATAATCCAGCATTGCATCAGCCATCATAAGTTTCCTTGAATTCATTTGAGGAATATCCTTCACAACATAATGGTGTAATAGTTTACTGTTAGCTCAGAAAATAAGAGTAGGAAAAAAAAGTGATTTAAGAGCATGCAGTTTGCATCCATTAGCAAAGATAGAGAATACATCTTAATTTTTCTATTTCTCCTTGGGTGCTTTAATTCTTAATATATGATGTATGCTTAATATCATCATATTATATCAAGTATAAATGCACAAAGCTACACATCATGCACTGATGCACATGCATGCACAGGATACCCTGAAGATCAATTCATGTAAGCAGACAATACCTCTCTTAATGGGTATGCAGGCTTCATGCTCTCCTTGAAGCCTTCCACAATGCCTGCAAGAAATTAGAGTAGTTTTTTTTTTAATGTTATTTAAACCTTTTGGATTTCCCAAATGAAGTTTATAAGACAGTGAAGAACTTGCAGGTTAATTACCTGAAGATGAATGGACAAAAAGGAGGAGAACAAGAAGAAAGGTCTTGAGCTGAGGAGGCATGGTTGATAATGTTCAATGGTGATTTTAGGGTTCTGGGAGGGAGGGTTGGTGATCTTTATAACTTTGTGGGAGGAGATGGAGCCAAGAGAGCTTTTGTCATGGTGCCTCTCACTAGTCAAAAAAACTTTGCAGAAAGATGATGAAATGCAATACCCAATTACCCATTAGCCACCACAACAAAGTCAACTGCACTAACTTCTGTTTACATCAAAAACTTTAGTTTCTTCTTAATTTGTACCACTAAAACCAGTTGTGCTGTACATGTATATGTGCAAGGCAATCAAGTGATTCAAGTCCTTTGCATGGCTCAAACTCTATCATTCTTAGCTTGGCTCCAAGATTTTGCCCCCCTTTTGTCAAAATTCAATATTTCCTATTTTTTTTTTCTAATTATCTTATCAGTCCATTCCCATTTTTTTAATTACCAAACCATTTTAAAATATTATATGCAAATAATATATATATATATATATTTTTTGGTGACGTGGAACCCTCGACCCCCCACTTAGTGGGGATAGGTTAAACTCTGGA
The DNA here is from genome assembly GCA_031762675.1 of Pachysandra terminalis. Lineage (NCBI taxonomy): Eukaryota > Viridiplantae > Streptophyta > Magnoliopsida > Buxales > Buxaceae > Pachysandra > Pachysandra terminalis. The sequence continues at coordinate 15,115 of JAUPMG010308238.1, forward strand.
TACATGACCCCACTGATAAGTGTGTAACACTTGCACATTTAGACCTATTATTCATTATTCTTAGTCCTAGAGCTATCTTTATAACTTGGAATTAATGCACTTATCTTGTATTGCAGGATTAGTGAAGATCGGGAGAAAATGGATTAAAACAAGCTAATTAAAGCCATAAAAAGATTAAGTTCCAATGCCCAAAGAAGACCATGATTCAAAGCTTGAAGACCCTTTGAAGATCTAGAAAAAAAGCCCAAGAGAAACCTAAGGAAAAGCCCCAAGAAGAGGCCAAAAGACAAGTCAAAGAACAGCCCAGAACAGAAGAAGACTGCACTCTACTATCAAGCGCAGAGTTCTAGGGTCGATTGCATTGCGATTGAGCAAATGGAGATTGGGTACACTAATTTGCGATCGAGCGCATGATATCCGTCAGATACAGCACAAAGCAGGTTTCAGTATTGTGGCCATAACTCCTTCAATTTATGTCCGATTGAGATGATTTCAGTGTTCCTGGAAAGATAAAAAGAAGAGCTACAACGTTTATGAACACACAAAAGCCCAAATATAAAGTTTTGGATGTCCTATTTGTGATAGAAGAGGGAACCCGTGAATTCCGAGATTTGGAGTTTTCTTTGGGAGAGTTTTGCGGGATTAGAGTTCCAATCCTTTTGGGATTGCTTTATCTATATATAGTGACTTGTAATTTCATTTTAAGGGAGCATTAGCCCTAAGATAGATTTAATTCTTGTTCTTAGAGATTCATAGCTAGTTGGAGAAGAAGAACTGAAGCACATAAGCCATTAATGGAGATGGATTTTTACACATCCATGTTGAAGTCCAACCCATCCATGAGCAGCTAAATTTCCTGTGGAATATTGATGTAAACTCTAACTTATTGTTTATGGTATTAATCTCATGACCTTTTAGGTTTTTAATTTAATTGTTTGATAGTTGCATAGTTATAAGGATTGTTAGAAGAATCGGATTTAATGTTTGTAATCAATTTTAATAGAACATACCGGCCAATGTTTTGTTAGGATTGAACCCAAAATATTCTTATTTTCTGTAATTATAAGAATATTGATTATGCAACAATGCTTATTGACATGATGATTAAGATGAATTTGATAGGCCATGCCTGGGGAAGACGGGTTGTGCTGCAAATTAGTTAGTTAGTATAAGTGGACAGTTCGTGCCTACCAAAGATAGGCTATACTTATCCCTTATGATAATGTAAATTCTAACTGAGAGAGTTTGATAGTTTATGCCTAGAGAAGACAGGTTGTTT
>JAUPMG010308258.1:0-16392 GCA_031762675.1 Pachysandra terminalis
ACAGACACTCCTCAGATTTTGACTCTCTCACCCCTACATCTCCCTCCATCCCCAATAGAGGTAACGCCTCATCAGTCCCCAATACCACACACCTGGAAAGTGATTCTAAAGCAGTGTACAAATTGAGGCCTCTGATCGAACCATCACGCTTGTAAAATACGTTAGACCTAATAGGAAGAAGATCATTCAAATTACTAAAAAAAGGAGTCCCTATACTTGAACCAACCTGATCGCCTACTTCCTCAGAAGCGGACATGGATTCCAAAGACTGGGCAAGGAAGGAAGGAAAGAGACCAACGTGACCCGAAGCAGACTTCGAAGACAAAGTATTCAGACTAACTCCATTAAAGTACTTACTCCTTCCTTCAGGATCAGATAAACCTTCCGTGACACATTCGTTTCCAGGAACAACACCCATACGAAAGCCATACTCAGAATCAGAGATCAAATGTTCCGGTTTGGCCGCCAAGACCTCAGAAAATTCAGGCATCATTTTCGGCAAGCAGCACGCAACACAAATAGGAGAATCAGGGTCGTTCCGCCCCTCAGAAGAAAGAGACGGTGGAGAATACACAACCGGAACCAAAGGAGCCGGAGCAATCTCGCTCGTCACTTGCGAACCCAACAGAGTCCCAACATCCTCATTGCTGGGAATAATGACTCGATGGGACAAAACAAGGGAAAGAATAGCCAATTCAGGTTCACGACGATCAATCAACCCACATCCATTCATCTCAGAAAGAAACTCGTCACACCCCACTCCAGAAAAGCTGCTCGTAGCTTCCACGACCAAGATGGGTTTACCGAAAACCTAAATAGAATCCTCAGCTCCTTCCACACCATCCTCACCGAAGCTATAGGATTTTGGCACACATTGCCAATCAGAAGAGGTTTCGCCAACTTCAGAAGACAAGATAGAAGGAGGAAGACAAACTAACGAGGGAAGTGACCCCCTGTCCGGAGTGCTTCTGTTACCTGATTCCAAAGTCTGATCACCCCACCTTCAACCGACGAAAGGGCCGTGAAAACCCCACTGAGATTTTGAAAAGCCATCCTCACTTCTTTCTCCACCAACGAACTCACCTGTTCCGTCACATTTCCACTATTTCTTGCCTTGTGGCCGCCGACCTATCGTCTCTCCTCATTCTCTGTGTTTCACGGGACAACCACCAAGATGGAGCTCTCCCTCTTCCCCTGGAGGAAGATCGCCCAACAGGGCTGCAAGACAAGGGCCTCGTATGGACCCAACCCCCATCGCCACCAAAATGGGCCTGACCCCCATTGTTAGCCGCCCTCAAAGGCAAAATAGGCGCAGAGCCCATCTCTTCGTTGTCCATCCGCCCAACAGGCTCAAACGAACTCGGGCCCTTAGGGCCCATTAGCGGAGGCAGAAAGTGGTTATTTGAATTCAAAACATCTCCGACACCCTCCTGCCCAGGGGGCCCACCAGCAGGTACTGTCCCCTGCACTATGGTCGATACAACAGTATTCACCAACACATTCACAGCACGTGGCACAAGCTTTTGAATATTCAACATGTCAATGTCGTCTTCAATCTCCGGACGCCCTGAGCATGCTGAAAACCCAGAGCTAACAGAATAGCAAGATGGAAAAGAAAGATAAACTTCAAAGCTCTGTGACCCGTCCCACAAAGCCATCAACCTCGGAATTTTGCGGAACAAAGTTTCTTTAACCCTCAGCTCTACCTTGCCCAACCCATCTTCCAAGACTTCAAATCCTCCGATATCTATGAGACCACCACAACACTCGCCGATCAGCTTGAAAGTCTGCAATGCCATGAGGTGCATCGGAATGCCCTCCACCACGAACCAAACGCCGAATCGATCCGCGGGTCCAATCAAAGCTCCATCACCCAATGGCCACCGACCCACAACAATATCCACGTTGTTGCCCATCTTGATGACTTTAAGAAGGGCGATAGATCTAGCGTATAATTCAGAATTAGCAAACAAAACTGCCCTGTACCGATTAACAGAAAGCACAATACTTGCTCCCACTCCAGGACACAGGGACAAAATATTATCGTGAACCTTATTCCAGTTGTGAAAAGGAACTACTGAAAGTAGCGAAATTGCCACGGCCCAACTTGTGGAAGGGCACACCGAAATCATAGGAGACCAACCGACATAGTGAATGCTACCAATCGTCTCATGTGACTCAACCACCTCTTTGAGACTGACATCAGACAGCCGCGATGTTGAAGCCGAAGCTTCAGAAATAACACACGCACCGGCCTGGAATACCGCTTTAATCGAATCCCTAATATAATCCCACCCTAGTTCGTGATTGTTCTTAGGGAGAAAAAGCATCCTGTGTTTTGTTGCATTCACAATGGAGGTTAGCTTAAAACAGAACCCCTTCTATTCTTCAAGCACTCCAACATCAATACTCTCCCAGACACTCTAGATGAACCCAGGAATCCACCTACATCACCTCTGAGTCCTGGACTTTCCATCTTACGTAAAATCCATTCTATCTCTTCACCATGGAAAATCAGCCAACTCGAGAGGACACCACAACGCTCAGTTATTCTCAACCATTTCTTGTTGTTGCTCCAATACCCTTCAAACCTGATGTTCTTGCCAGCAATAGAGCAAGATCTCCGAGCGACTCCGTTCGCTCCATTCGACACCAATCTTTCCGTTCGAACCGTTCCCTCCGTTCGCTCCATTCTTTTCCCCCTAACTAGAATTCTTGATCAGTATAGAAACAAATTATAGCAACCGGTACTTGCTAACAAGTAACATGCATGTTTGAGATTTTATGAATCAAAATTACACGTCATTGTTCAATATTTGATCTAAACTAAACAAGTAAATGGAGATAATAACTTACCAAAATATAAATAAATATTGTATTAGATGACCAAATCGAGAGGGTAAATGCAAAACTAGAATTATGGTGGGATTCCTTGGAAGCAAAAAAGTCTTGAAATAAGTTGAGTTGAATATATGGAATTCAACTTTACTACAAATGGTCATAAGGATGAAGAATTGTTAAGTATTGAGAGCACAAAAATTCCCAAAAGTGATCATTTATTTTATTTGAATCCGTTGATAGTCATTTTTGGTAAGGATGCCATGTCAATATAATGAGGTGATGTGACGAGCCCTGAACCACGTCATTAGCTATTGGACTGCCATGTTGGCATAAAACCGGGATATGAGACATTAACAACTTTTGTTAAATTGGCCGAACCGGGTTCACCAAGCATCCTCGGCGAACGAACTGAGACTTTGATGAGCCCAATTGATGTCCCAAACTCGTCAATAAACGCCATGAGAAGAACAAAGACGGGTACTTTACCCAAAAGAGTTAAAAAAAGAAAAAGAGCAAATCTGGCAAACTGCTCCGCCGGTCTGAGATCGGGCTCAACGGACACCCCGGAAAATGCTGAGGTCCCGACCCTATGGATGCGGTGGCCTTGGCCACCTTGGCCATCCCGGCAAGGGTGGGCGCCCAGGTCTGCTAATGTGGCATTCCATGTTCATCGGGGACCATGACTTCCCTGGTGCTCCTCGATGTCTTGAAAGGCCCAATTATTGTATGTATGAATCCCGGCATGGAATGAGATTACCAAATTGAGAGTCGTGCTCGGCACGATGTGACCAACTTATTGTTTAATTGTGTGTATGAAATTTGCAGAAGTTCTTCAGAGAGGAACCTGGAGGACACAGGCGTGGGTATCGTCGGCGGCTGAGCCGAACCTTGGCACACCGACCTACGGTTTGACGACGTTGAGCGACGACAATGTGTTGTCTCATGAGTTGCCATTAATGAGAGACATTAAATATTGGCTGTTACAATAGACATTAATTCGACCATTATGTTTATTAATGTGGTTGTTACCATTTTAATGGGAGAGAATTAGTACATTGCCGTTACAAATGAGAAGGATAGTGACATTTGTCACCATCTTAGAGATCCTCCTTGGCCTATATAAAGCCTAGGAGGCTTAGGCCAAAGGGGAGAAGAAGTGTTTGAGTGAGAGTACTATTATGAGATACACTTATGCTTCAAACTTAGGAAACCTCCACAAAGATTCTCCGGCATACTTGAGAGAGAGAGAGAGAGTAGTTGGGAAGACTTGTTAGGCAACTCTTGAGGTGGCATCGGTCTAGACTTGAGCATCTCCCATCGTCGGGTAGTAACCATAGTCTACTTCCATGTCTTCTCAACTCGTTCCCCCATTCTCGGTTCAAGTAAACGTCTTGTGAGCGGTCGTATCATAGCGGTTTAGTTGGGAGAACACGCGAGCATCTTCTGCTTACGTGAATAGTGTTCACCAAAATCCCACCTACAAAATAAATTATCCATAAGGAGGGAGATATTGAAGTGGACATTGCACATAGAAGTAAAGGTAGATGATTGTAGTGGAGAGGTGCTGCTATGTGATGACGGCATTTGATTTATGCTGAAAAGTGTATATGGGATTTAGTGAACACTATCCACGTATGCTGAAGATGCTTGTGTCTCCTCCCATGTGTCTCTGGATCGGGGTAGCTAGATCTGCTTAGGCCTAAACAGCGATGTTACGGTCGTTCTTAAGACGTTTGTTCGAACTAAGTATAGGAGAGTGGGTCGAGAATGCGTGGAAGGTAAGCCACGGGTATGACCCGATGACGAGAGGGGCTCAAGTTCAGACCAGTGCCACCTTAAGAGTTATCTCTCACAAGTCTTCCCAACTCACTATCTCTCTCCCTCTCTCTTGTCAGAAATCTTTGCAGAGATTTCCAAAGTATGGATATTCTCATAAATGTTATGGTCTCTCTCTTCATTATCTTCTTTCTCTGGCTTTTTCTTCTTCCTTTGCCTAAGCTTTATACATGCCAAGGAGAATCTCTAGGATGGTGACAAGTGTGGTCATCCCTCTCATTTGTAATCGACATATGTATTAATTGTCTCTTTAATATTGTAACAATCAAATCTTTAATTGTGTAGCTGTCAATTTATTGTTCAGCTCATTAATGGCCAACTCATGAGATAGAACCTTGTCATTGTTTGATGTTGTCGGACCATGGGTTGGCGTGCCAGGGTTCGACCTAGCCGCGGACAATACCCACGCCCGTGGCCACTACGCCTTAAGGACTGACGAAACCTTCTAGATGGGTTTTGGCCCGAGACAAAGATATCCTCTCCAACGAACACTTGCAAATCTCATACAGACAAGCAATTAGTTAATCGATTATACATCAGCTGATCACGTTGTGTTGAGCACAACTTTTAGTTTGGTCATCGCATGCTGTCGGGAATCCAAACAGCGAAAATCATGCATTTTGGGACCTCTAAGAGCGTTGGGGTGGGCAAACATTGCCCCCGATGAACAGGAATCCCCTCTGGAGCCCGTTAGGCTCAAGTGCCAAGGCCTGTTGTCCTAGGCGCCCACCCCCATCGGGGTGGTGCCGGGATGTCTGCTGAGCTCAGTCTCGGCCTGGTGGAGCACCTTCCAGATTTACTTTTCTCATTATTTTTACATAATCTGGACAAAGTGCTCATCCTGGTTCCGCCTATTTGATTTTCCCGCGAGTTCAAGGCAAGGTTTTAAATTTCCATTTCGTCAGACATTTCGCCAAGTGGGGCCTGGCGAAATTTCGCCTTGCCCAAATTTCACCATATTTCACCCAAAAGTCGCCGAAATGGGGAAATATCGCCATGTTGCCAAACTAGAAAATGGCGACATTTCGTCTGGCTGCCGGCAAAATTTAAAATCTTGGTTCAAGGACATCAAATATGCTCATCAAAGTCTCAACTTGTCCCATCGGGATGCATGGAGAACCTTGTCTGGTCAATTCACAAAAGTTAATTTCTTAACTCTCGGTTTTATGCCAACTTGGTGGTTTAGGGGTGATGGCGTGCCGATGACATGGCATGGGCCTGCCACATCATCATTTCATGTTGACATGGTGCTTTTGCCAGAAAATGACCATCAACACTAAGCCCACTTTTGCTGATTGTGTTTGCAAACATTGGGAGGCAAAATGAGGTCATTTTTGTAAAAGCAACGTTAGGAGTCAGAGTCAAAGTTAAGGTCAAAGGTCGCAAAGAGATCTTTAACTTATTCTACCTTCTTTTTTCTCTCATTCTCTTTTTTTTTTTTCTTCTCTCTCTCTCTCTCTCTCTCTCTCTCTCTCATAGCAACAAGCAACTAAAAGATGGAGTGGGGCATCCAAGGGTGGGACGTATTTTCGTACCCCCCTTTTTTTTCTCATTTTTTTTTTCTCTTCTTTCCCTTTTCTTCTCTTTTTTTTAGCAACATGCAAATAAGGGATTGGAGTGGGACGTCCAAGGGTGGGGACGTCCCCTCTTGGCCTCACTCCAATATTCCCTTTCCTTTTTTTTTACAATTTCTCTTTCCTTTTTTCTTCTCTTCTTTCTTTTTTTAGTAGCAACTCTTTGGAAAGATTTGAAAGCTCTTACCTAAAGGCACTAATAAATAAATCTCTCCACTCTTTCACTCTCATATTGTTTTTTGCCATATTTGATTTTGGCTCTATCATTACTACTTCACTCTCTACTCCTTTTCTCACTCTTTTTTTTTTCTCAATACTTTTCTATATCCTTCTCATACTTTGAAGATAGCACTGCCTTGGACTGTGGCACGTGCCTCGAGGTAAGTATCTAGGCATTTTTTATGTTTATCACGCCATCTTATATCTTCTTCTACCACTATTTATTTCGGTATTTCCTCATCATGGATGAGAGGGGTGAGGCTTCTAGCCAATTTAAGTTACCTTCTTATATGGCCAAGCACTGACTAGTGTGTGACCGATTTTGGCATGATGTAGAGTTACTTTACTCCTCGAATGACAATTCATCTGTTAGTGAGTTGACTTGTTTGTTTCCTGACCATTTTGAGGATGATGATTCCGGCCCTTCATTTGAAGATATCTCTCTCTTTCGATTGGAGAAAGGCATGGCCCCACCAAGGCTATTACTTTTTTGTCAAGGACACAACCTAGACAGTTGTGTGCCGAATGGGTGGAGGACGTTCAATCGAATGTCGAGGACCGAGAAACTCTTAGTGCCGTCGAGATATTAGTGTTTACCTAAGTGCCATTTTGCATTGTTCTTGTGATAACACCGAATTAGAGCAATTGATATACCGCTGGAACTCGTCAGATCTTGCTTTCATTATTGCCCTCGACGAGCTCGCACCTTCCTTAGAGGATGTCAGAGAGATACTCGTTCTTTCTATTGTCGGCGTCAACCCAGTCCTTGTGCTCAATGGTGCTTCCAAGGTACAGGTGAATATTCTGGCAAGCAAGGCGCTGAAGTCACTTCGCAATCCAATCTACGAGCCTTTAGTGCACAATGAAAGTCAGCATCACACATTTGCCAATTGACGACGGTATTTTTGATAGGAGATCGGTCACGTCAAGGAGGGTCAGGAGCTACCTGTTGTAGGAGGCATAAGACGGGATAGTCTCGTGTACTTAGATGATTTCATTGCTTATTGGTTATCTTCTTTTGCTTTGGGGACCGCATCTGGCGGCAAGGTTCATGACCGACTTCTGGACACAGCTAGGGGTGTCAATGGGTACCCGATATTGGACAAACCTGATAGATCCGAACCCGTTTGAAAAGATCCAGTTCCGGGTTTATAGACCCTGTTCATAATCGGGTTCGGTTCTGGTTCTATAAAAGATGGACCTGTTAAGAATCGGGTCTACACGGGTATACCGTCGAGTATTGGGTCTCTTGGATTTGTTAAATAATTCATTAATTATTCTTTAAAGATAAGATATTTGAAACTAAATAAAAAATTAATTTATATTTAAATAATTCATTAGTTAAAGTTTCGACAATCAATAATTATAATATTAGTTAATTAATCTAATCAAAACTAAACGAAAGTTAATCTACAAATTTTTAATTTTTAAATGTCCATTTGTATTAGACATTCATTTTATGTTATGGATGGTGTGTTATATGTGATCGTGCAAATATTCTATCTAGATTTAGATAAATCTAAGTTTTTGGAATGAGATCTTTATCATTATAATCAAATAATATTAATATAGTAGTAATAAAGACTTTTGACATACATTAGTCTAATAAGTATCTGGTACTCGATGGGTACCCGTTAAGAATCGGTTATTTGCAGGTTCGGTTCTGAGACTAAGGATGACAACCCCGGACCCGGAATTGTCTTATATAATAAAGTTCGGTTCTGGGACTTGCTGGGCTCGTCCCGTTGAAACCCCTATACACAGCGGTGCAGATGGCACATGGCCACTAGGTGAGTTTGACTTAGCCCATGATGCTCATCCAAGGTTTATCCGATGATGCTTCTGCCTTCAAATGTGAGGCTTACATGAGGTTCAACCTTCATCACTTGAGGTGATGCTATGTCTAATCGCGCTTCACACATTAAATTAGGGTTTCTTCACAAAATGGAGACACGTTATTTTACTTTTTTTTTTCCCAATTGATACTTTATAACTGAGTTGAATGGCTTTCAGGTTGAACGATTTTGAGGCTCTATTTCATATTAAATATCCCCTCATAGAATTTGGAAGGGATTTATGGACAAATTTGCAATATCCTTTTCAGGACATTTCTGCCAATTTTTACATTTTTCTCTATTTAAATCATGGTGCTAAATATCGTATTGTATCAGTTGATGCATGTCAAGTATCAACCCTGTTGATATGATACCATTTTTAGTTTTGGATCCTCTAATTCTTATAGTCTATCATTCGGTACGTGTAAGGTATCAAGAGTTTGGACCCAAGCTCTGGATAACTTAAAAAAAAAAATTATTTGACAAACCAAAAAGAATTTCAATAATTTAAATAGTACTGTTTGCTAGTTAGGATAAGGCATTTCCTTGTTGGTGTTGAGTAGTGTTAGAAGATCTGATTTTCAAGGAGGGGAAACAGATAACTGAAAAAAATGATAAAACAAAATTACTGACTAACCAAAAAGATCAGTAAATTAAAAAGTAACATCTGAATACTTGATTTTCAGGAAGGGAAAACAGGAACTGAGGAACAGTTTCATTTAATACTAAAGTTCAATTAAACTAAATCAGTTAATTGATAAATGATTAAAAAGCAATAATTAGTTATTTCTTTTCTAAATTTTGAATTTGTTTCTCTAATATGCTAAAATTGTAAATAAAAATATCATATTCTAAAAAAATTAGTGTTGTTAGGGCAAGTGCGTAGAGATTTTAGTTTAGATTAAGATATTTGATTAATTTTAGGAATTTATAATAATTTGGTTCTTAAATGTATTCTTAGATATATTAATAAAATGTTAAATGTGTTACCATAGAAATAAAATTAGAAAGTTCTGTGGTTAATACTCAGTCTCCACAAAGGTATATATTGTGCAATCGATTTATGCTTAAGCTTTCATATCCTTTATTTTATATTTATTTTCAAATAATTTATTAGGAATTCAAAATATCATCCCAAAAAATAAAAAAGTTAGATTTTAAGGACTAATACAAAAGGATTTCAAATTCAATTAAAGCATATGATCAATTTTATAAATAGTTGATCAGATATTTTCTATCATACAAATAAAACTAGATGTTAAACTTCTAAAATATCTTGATGCTACAATCATTACAATGTTACTGTATTGGCATTGATTTTTTTTTTTTTATGAGTAATCACAATATATATATAAAGAAGGTAGAACCAAAAGTAGTACAAAAAAGAGGTAGAAGAACGAGGTGCCCAAGGCAGGCACAAAAAAACAGAAAGGGAAAAATGAAAGCAGAAAAAACTATACAAAGGATGCTCAAAAAAGAAAAACCGGTTAGGGCACCGGGAAGCCGTCACCCAACAAAGCAACGGATGGAGGACCTGCAAACAGCTCCTCCCCCAACTCCCACTCTAGCCGGGTGATCTGCCACTCAATTCCCTGACCTCGTGATATGAGTAAAACAAGCATCAATCATGTATTGGCATTGATTCATCTCGGTGTATACGTATTTCATTTTTCTTTCTTTCTTTTTAAGAAGAGTATAACTATTAAGTTCGTAGGATTAACACTTGGGGTCTAATGTAGAAGCAAGTACATATTATCAATTGTAATTAATCTATTGGATCTATGGTTTTGTTGTACTTTATATGTTTTTAATATTTTATTCTTTAATTTTATTTATCTTTTGGAATTACTATTCTTTGTAGTTCAAATGTTTTATATCATAAACCACACGATGCAATGTTCTATTCCATTTGATACATGGGTCTTCTTATTAATATATATCAGTCTATTTAATATATTTATAGCTTTGTCTTTACATTTAAAAAGATTGAGTTAATGTTTCCATGCACTTGTGTGGGTACTGGTTTGTTTCCACATTAATATATACTATTATTATCTAAGTGGGTGCATTATATGAAGCTCATGGTCTTTGAAGGAGGTGTCAGGTGATTCTGGGGCTAAGGGGGGTGGGGGATCATTAGTCTTTGCACTTGTATATCTCTATCATTATTATTTTTATATTTGATATTATTCTCTCTTTTTCCGATAAAAAAATTCACCATTTTTTGAGCTTATCTTGCATCTAAATAAGCCTTATTTTAAGTTTCCTCGAGTTTTCATGAGTTTCCAACATTTCCATGAATTATTATGGTATTTCCAAGATATAAATAATTTTCCTGATATGTATCCGTTTGGACCATTTTTTGAAGGACCAAAAGTTTACCTCAATATGATATCTTGAACCAGGATGTATATTGATATATGATCTATTCTCAATCTTTAGTTATTCAATACAAATGCTTGCCTATGAGGATTATGCCTCATGGTTAGGCTTGCACATCACACTTTGGTCATGTAAAACACCTTGCTTCACGCTTTAACATTTGAACATGTTGATATTAACACGTGCACAAACATATGTTATGCATTGCTAATTCATTATAATTGAAGATCTGTTGATACTTGTCAGACAAATATCATTGTTCTGTTTTATTCCGAAAATTAAGGCCTTGCATAGTTTAATGGGCTTGTATAGATCTATAAATTCCTACATGAGTTATTAATATTTTATGATTCAATCCAGGCTATAACCGATATAGAGTATCAATGCTTGTACGTGACCCCCCCACTTGAAACCATATGAGCTAGGCTGCAATCTACTGTGGTTTAGAGGATGTATCCCCAGAATTTAATTTAGTCAAAACTTGCCCGAACTTCTGTCTCATGTTTACTTGTTTCTTTTGTCCTCTGAAAGTTTAATTTACAATCAGGTCAGCAGATCTCCCGTTTTTAAAGCTATGCTGGAGAATGAGATGGAGGAGAGCCGGAGTGGCACAATTAAGATAAGTGAAGTGTCATATGATGCCCTTCATTCCTTTGTCGACTACTTGTACACTGCAGAAGCATGCCTCGATGAGCCAATGGCCTGTGAGCTTTTGGTGTTGGCTGAAAAGTACCAAGTGAAGCATCTGAAGGTTTTCTGCGAGAAGTTCATGATGTCCAAGTTGAATTGGAACAATGCAGTCATGAATTTCGCCTTTGCACACCAGCACAATGCCGAGCACCTACTTGAGGCAGCTCTGTCCTTGATTATAGACAACATGGACAAGCTAACCAAACGGGAGGACTACATGGAGCTTGTAGAAAAGGATCCCCGCCTTGTTGTGGAAATCTATGAAGCCTATCTCTCCAAACAGGTCAATACTGCATCCCACAAGGATTCATCCATGAAGTTGTAAACAGGTGCAATGGAGTCAAATAAGTTCTGCCAACACTGGGTTATTCATTGCAGCCTTGTCTGGAATGGTATGCAAAGAGAGCAAGCCATCTTCACATGCGCTGATCGGAAGCAGGCTTCCTCTACAGTTGGCTTGTGATCCAATGCAATATTCATATGTTGAAGAGTGGTATTCGTGTGCAATATCCTGTACATTGGGTGTTCTGTAACTGATTTTTGGTAAAATCTTGATTAATGTGTTTGGATGTTAGAAAAATGAAGCTCCATTGCACTTTGTTTCTTAGAATCATTTACAGATGTAGTTTAACAAACTGTTTCAATGTGCATAGCTATTGATTGGATTGATAATAAATAAGGCTGTGCAACAAACCAACCGCGTACTTGAGTCGTCGAATTATGTAAAATCTCTCTTCTTTATACAATTTAAAAAGCTCTGGTAATCCGGTAAGAGGCATAACTTGCAGCTTCTCAGAAGTCCATTACTGGGGATCTAGCATTATTTTAATAAACTTAAACCTTTGAGAACAAGAAGAAATTTACCATTGCATTGATTAATTGCTGCACTCTCACTCATATAGGAAAGGTGTGCACAGTTTCAGACTGAACTACTCCAATCAGATGGTGTCTATAGCCAGTCCTCTTATTAATATTTCACATGTGAGTATGTGACTATCATTCAAAAGGTATCATAGAGGCAAAGATCTTTTACACCCATAGCAAGATCTGTAAATATATTTCGCAGTTGGCACATTTTCTGGGTATAAACACAGTACCACACCACCAAGACAAATATGCCTCTTAAAATTGAAAGGTTTTAAAATTTGGGACTGCAATATGCAAGATGCAAGTATGCTGAGAATGGGAAGGATCTAGAAGACAAATTTCTCCTTGTCATTGCAGACATGAAGTATCTTTTGATCATATCTAACCTTTGAATGTTACTTAAAACTGATAATGTACAGGAATGAAAAATTGCACAATTGACGCTATCCATGGAAATGGTTTCACACAGTAGACTACAACAGATCCAATAAACTCACCCAGCAGGCCAGTACCACTCATTAAGTTGTTGCAGCACCAATGCCCTTCATTCTATTGGACTTCCACAGTGTAACATTAAATCAGGATTACTCTTTTTTTTCTTTCTATTTTTTTGATGGGTTAACAGGTTTACTACTAGTGCAACAAAGGCAGCTAGTTTGAACCGCTTTCTACCATCTTACTGATTTACGAACGTAAAAGATGCTTCTCGCACATCAAGATTTTATAGCTTGCATGGGGGCCCTCAGATGTATCGTGTAATGCCGTCTGCCATCCCATAGCTGCTGCCAACCCTTGAAGTTCATCCATGAGAGATTTCGAGTCACGAATGTAAGCGCGTCCACCTGGTCTTAGCATGCGATCCATCTCAAGCATGATTGTTGAGATGTTACATCTGTGAAAGAGAATGGAAAAGAAAAGAGAAAAAAATAGAGAAAGGAAAAAAGCAAGATTCAAAGGCTGCTTCTCTAAGAAAATTAAACGAGGGTAGTGTTTTCCTATATGTGAAAAAATAAGGTCACAAATATGTGAGAAGAGAAAAACAGAATATTTGAGTATCATACTAAGATGCTCAAATTGTGTGGATTGTTAAAGGAGAGCACATGTATTACCTCTTACGCTCCACAGAGAAGAGGCCGGCTGCATGCAACAGGTCATAAGTTCTTGGATAAGTGTCAAACGGCTCACACCTGAGAAAAAGTTTTAGGCATCAAGAACAAATTTTGAATCTAAAACAAACCAAACGAGTAAAAACTATAAAAGAAATCTGAGAATGTTATAACTTATTCTATCATCTAAAACTAATTATTAGCATTTCAAAACATTTGGAAAACATGCAGTTCAAATAATTTAACAGCATTTCTAATACATGAGTAACACCCAGAAGGGGTAATAAGGTAACAGTAGAATTATCAGATTAAAAACACTTTATTCAAGCTTAAAATAAGGATTTAGATTAGTTAAAATAAAAAGAAATATAATTAAGGACCAAACTGATCAGGTGGGGCGTTACTCCTCAAGTTCAATGCTGTTTTTGTAACACTGCTACTGAAACTGTTGGTCATCTTTTTTTTAACTGTACTTATTCCAATTGGATTTGGAGTGAAATTCTCCATAAGTCTGGAATTAGTAAATCCTTATTGCCTTGGTAAGAGGAGCTCTCTTGGTGCTCTGATCACTTCACTGGTAATGATCAAGTGTCTTACCTCAGAAGAATTAGCTTCAATGCCACTGTGTATAGCTTGCGGATTGAGAGAAATTGCAGGATCTTCAAGAATCAATTCTCTCCACCTGATCAACTTCTTCAGCAGATTGTGAGGACGGTCCGATTTGCTGTTCTGAATATGCATGGTCATTGCTTGGATCTCCAAAACCCCATTATGGCCAGTTGGAATTTATAGGCCACTTTTATCCTATTTTGCTATGGTTGATGCAGTCTTTAGTTGGTTGCCGTGTCAGTTCTATGTAAACATTCTGTTTTTTTCCCTGCTACCCAGCTTTGGGTTGCTTTGCACTCTTTAGTGCCTGTACACTTTATTTCCTTCTCTCTTCTATTAAATAACTTACCTTCCAAAAAAAAAAAAAAAAACAAAGGTTAATTAGAGTTTTGAAAAATTAGAAACCTTGAAGTACCTTTGTGAGGCTGTGATTGGTAAGAACACCTAATAAGGGTCCTTGGACCAAACACACAATACAAATCTTATAGTTAGACTTGGATTGGGTTGAGGACAAACCCAACCCAATTCAAACACCCATTACCACCTGGTTAACTAAACCCAGGCCCAAACCTTAGTTCTTACCCTAGCCCAGTCAGATAGGATGTCTATATAGGTTAGTTTAAACCCTAGAGAGAGACAAAACATAATAAGAAAACTTTGGAGGTTGGAAATTCATCCAAGCCATGGAGGAGAGGAGAAGAGCATGGCTAAGAGAAGTTTTACAGCAACCAAAGGCAAAAATCAGCAAATAAGGTGAGTAATCCCTCAATCCGGTCCTATTTGGTTAGGAATCCACATATCTCCTCTTATACAATTCTAGATCCGTGAAATATACACACTACAATAGGTTTGCATGGCTTAGTAACCTTGACCATGATTATGACTGGTGGTTGCATGGTTTTCTTGGTTTTAAAATCATGAAAGTTTTGATAATTGTACTAGATTGCCATAAAGGGTTGATTTGTGTGTTTAGTGATGCTTCCTCTTGTATTTTTGCATGGTTCTGAATGTTAAGAGTTGTTACACGTGTGAAAGGTATTTGGTATGAATGGATAAGCAAAACTTGTAAATACTCAAATTTCTGGAATTCTGGGACTTTTTGGCAGCCTTGTCAGCAGACCGACAAAGCCCAGAAGACCCTGTAACTCTCGAGAAAAGTAACCAACACCGCAGGTCAACCGACGGCACCTGCCGATACCAATCGGTGGAACGACCTGACTTGCCGATGTCCTGTCAACAGCTGTAAATTTTTAGATAATCTGTACAATCACTTATACACTTATGATTATTTATTCCCCATTGTTATGAGTGGTCTAAAGGTCCTCAATTCCTACTGGATAATGATTCTACTTACAAGTACTTTGAGATAATCCCGGTTGATGCTGAAATACTTATGTCATATTACTAGTTCTTCAAACCTTGAAATAAGTATGTGGCTGTGAATATACTTCTTAAATTTCATTTGTACACACTTAAACACTTAGGATTACTGATTCTCCGTTGTTATGAGTGGTCTGAAGGTTCTCAACTCCTACTGGATAATGATTCTACTTATAAGTACTTTGAGATAATCCTTGTTGACGCTGAAATACTTATATGTAATATTACTAATTCATGAAACCTTGAGATAAAGTATGTGGATGTGAATATACTTCTTAAATTTCAATCAAGAATTGTGGTGTTGTGTTTAGTGTACATTGGGTATCATAGCATGTGCATGTTTGAATCTGAAGTTGGATGTGTGAATGTGAATGATGTAAATTGAGTATGGTGCTTGATGGTCATGAATGTGAACCTATTGCTATGTGAATGTTAAGTGTGGAATCTGAGTTATAAACTGTTATTTCCAAGAATAAGGGTAAATTTCTATTGAGACTTACATACGACTTTATCTCGGCCACGATGGCTATGTGGTGAGGAAAACACCCGAGATGTGTGCTGAGAGATGTGATGAGCACCAGAGATTTTCTGAGTATTTGTGATGAGCACTTGTGATATACTGAGATTGAAGTGATTAGGGGTGAGGGGAATGCACCCCAACATACCAACGTATTATGATGATGTGATTGGCCAATGACTATGGCACTTGATGTGAGATTCCTGTCAGTATTTGTCCTTTGGTGATGTTTATGAGGGAGGAATAGTTTAAAATTTCGCCAAAATTTCGATTCTGGATGGGGTGGGCAAAATGAGGTTTTTCAGATTGAATTATTTGGCGCCGAAATTTTTCTACTTTGCTCAAAATTTCAGCCAAAATAATCACTTTATCAACCAAAAAGTCGGCCAAAAATTTTGGCCGAAATAAATTCTAAAATCTAGCTAAAAGCAAAAAATAAAAAATAAAAAAACTCCAATTAAATTCTATAAATAGCATCAAATTCTCATTCTTTTTAACACTCATCTTTTATCCAAAGCTCCCCACACCCAACTCCC
>JAUPMG010308269.1:0-16391 GCA_031762675.1 Pachysandra terminalis
TTGTCATCAGCGATTCTAGCTTAGCAATATTCTGCTCCTCTTGCCTCAGATCAGCCTTACACTTCTCGAAGGCGCCTTGACACTTCTTCATTTCCTCTGACTGGGCTACAGCAAGATCCTCCAGTACTCTGACCTTGCTGCATTTCTACACCTTGACCCTCAGTTGTTCCATCCAATTGACCAGCCACTCCAGCTCGAACCTCATATCCTTCAAGTTGCTCACTGTCCTTCCCCAGGCGGCCAGATCCTCTTTAGTAATACTAAGCAGGGTCCTTCGACTCATGATCTCCAGAAGACTGCATAGTTCTTTATATCCAAATTGCTTGAACCTAGGATCTAGTCGTGCTGTCTCGGGCACAATCTCCCCATACGTCGCCCTTATCAGATCCATCCAATATCTTCTCTTAATATCTTCTGGATCCTCCATCTGATCAAGGGATAGCTCCCTCCTCTTTTGAATCGGAAGGATGGCAAAGCTTCCCCTCTTGCGCTTTAGGCCAAAAATTGGAGTCAGAGCTTCAGTACCCGAGATCCCTACAATTGCTTAGGAAGGTACTGTAGGGAGGGAAGGCCTGGCTACGACCTCGAGCTCCTTTGGAGGAACGGCTTTAGAAAAATCTTCTGCTATTATCTTCGTCGAGTCAATAGCAAGTGCAATAGGTTTTTGGACTGGTACAATCATAGGAGCAGCAGGTTCAGTAGGAGGATCCACTTCTGTCTGTACACTTGTGGTCTCCACTGGAACAGACGGCTTCCTGGAGGAAACTTCTTCTTCCTCGCCGGTAGTAGCAGCAGCATCCTTAGCTTCAGTATGTACAGGAGCTGGCTCTCTTATGCTCCCCTCTACCTCTCTAATATTCGAGGGAACAAGGGAGACTGTTGGCTCATCATCTTGCAGACAACAAGGGTTAGTCAAGTCTAATAATAAAGACAATAGAAGGAAAATTGCAGGAAGAAAGACTACTCACTGAGACTGTGTATACCACAGTCAGGGGATTCACAATAAAAGCTGTTTGCTCCGCGACTTCACCATGATCCTCCCTTCTGGCAGGAGTACTGCCAGAAGCCATTGACGGAGGAGCAGGAGGGCACCTTCTCACCCCGGGAATTTCCCTCTCTCTTTTCACCCCTAGGAGGGCCTTGCCAAGATCTCGTGTGGCGGCAAGGCTGGAGGAATTACGAGAGGTACTCTACCCCCAATTCTTCCCCCTTCTACAGCAGCTGCAAACAACAGTACACAAGTTAGTTAAGGAGGTTCTTTGACAATCAAAGCACCCATGGGAAAGAGAGATACTCACCAGAAGAAGAGCCCTCGAAGAGCAGGGGAGGTACCCAGGAGCCTCCAGCAACCCTTGGCGGGGGTACTCTGCCGATCCTAGGTGCAGCTCCCTCCGGAGAGATCCCAGCTGGCACCCTTGAATATTGACCTCCAGCTTCTTGTGGAGGAGATAGAGCAGAGGAGTCACTGATCTCCAATCCCTCCTCTTCTCCCCCAACTGTTGTTTGTTACAAAGTTGAGCAGAAGAAGTCAGAGATATTCATACAAGAAGCAAAGTTGAAATGAGAACAATTTTTTACCTTCAAAGTTTGGGTGGCAGTAGTCTTCACCCTGACCCTTGACTTGGACGGAGATGATTGTCCTTGGACTGCGCCAGGAGTCACTATCTCAGCAAAAGGAATCTCCGCTGCTGGCTAGATCCCCTCCAAGATCCACTCCAGGGTGATGTTGGTGACTGGAGCTGCCACCAGTGCCCTAGGCGGGAGTCTGGGCACCCTCGTGCTGGTACCCCTCCTCGGAAGAAGATTCCCGATTGGGACATGGTCCTCCTCCGCTTCCTCAGCAGACCCCTCAGTCTGAGTTATGGGAGCCTTTTCTGAAGCTGCCGCAGGAGCTTCATCGACAGCAAGAGAACTTCTTTCTTGTCTCCACTCTAGGCATCTAGAATCACAAGGTGACCAAGAGTCTCGTGGAGTATGGGGTGGCCATCCCCAGTCTGGAAGGACTGGTTCAAATCGTTCCTTCGCATTCTCTACTCCTTAGGCCCCCCGAGGTCGATCTTCGAAGGCATCGGATCGCCTCTGCAAAAGTCATCCAAAGTGACCAGAATCTTATGCCAGTAGTCTGACCACCAAGGAGTCACTCTTCCTCGCCAGTCAGGAGCGACGGGGATGGCTTTGAAGCCCTTGTCCATTCTGAGGTAGCCGCTTGCTCGAAGGAACCTCGCCCCGGCAAACTCCGCGACTTCCGACGAAGCAGTTGTGAACTCCACGTCACTGGGAGGGGTTACTGGATCAAACCCCAACTGTCGAAGGACACGTTGCGAGTTGTAAACGGGGAAGCTATTCCCGTATTCCCTGACTAGGCTCATCAGATATCCCGGGTGGAGGATCACCAGGAACACCCTTTCCTTAAGGGAAAGCTGGGGCCAGGCATCGGTGCCTTTCTCTGCATCTGCTACCACTATAACCTCAAAGGGCTGCAACAGTCTGATCCCTCTGTTGTGGTAAGGCTAGTACTCAAACTCTGCCTCAACATCCATTACTTGGCGCAGCCGGATGTTGCGCTTGGGACGGGATCCGGACCAGACTAGGGCCCTTGGAACGGAATCCACGTCCTGGGCGGTGATGATCCCCTCCACACCTGAGAAGTCCTGAGGAGAGTATCTGGGGTACTACTCCCACAAGAAAACCTGGAGGAATTTGGCGTCCACCTGTGTCTCCACCAACCTCTCTCTCCGACTTCTGGCCATGTCCTCACACAGCAGGTCCAGATGTTTGTACTGTGATCCCAGGAACAGTGGCACCAAGGGGACCCGGACTCCCCTCGCAATCTTCACGGCTAGAGGGAATACCCTCTCGTGCACCTTATCTGTAGGGTATCCCTTGAAAATGAAGCGGGCCAGCCAGAAGGCTACGAACCCCGCGAGATGGACAGGGCTGTCCAAACCCTCTCCCCATAGCCGTTTGATGGAAAGGTTGTTGGCTTTGGGGACTTCTTCTCCGTTCTAGAAGAACCGGGTCCATCCCTTGAAGGAATACATAGTACCCATGCTGGAACCCCTCCCCTTTGGGTGGGTCTTCTGCAAAGTCTTCTTGGAGCAGGCCCTCAGAAGCTCCAAGTCCACCTCCTCTATCGCAGACAGGGTGAGCGCACCCGGATTTTCCTCTCCCAAGATTGGGAGGTAGCGCAGCATCTCCACATCTTCCAAGGTGATACTGATCTCATCGAAGGCGGTCACGAACACATGATCTTCTGGGTCCCAGCGGACCAAGAACTCCTTTAGGGCCTCATAGTCCCTGTGGTAGTCCCCGGTGTAGGATCGGATGGACTCAAGCACTCAAGCACTCTGGCGACATCAAGCAAGCTTTGGTACTCCGCGTTCTCCATTATATGGGCCATCCATTCCAGCCAACCCTGAGGAAGGTTGAAATGTGACTGGAACCCTATCTTGGACAGGGGATAGTCACCTCTTTAAACCCTGAAGGCTGGTGCTTGGCTCAGGTGTGAGACGCATGTGTTCAGCCAGGTCGTCTCATAGAAAGGGCACAGCAACTCCTTTCCACTCTGTACCGCTTCCAACACCACCGGGTCGCGATCCACGTTCCAGAACGGCGTGGTGGAAATCTCCAGCTTGGTATCAGACGTCTTTGCAGCTCCCTTCTTGGCCCTTTTTCATAGTAAGAGAGGCGGAGGGAAAGAAGGAGGAATCAAAAGGAAACAAGAACGAGGGTTTGAAGATTCTGAAAGCAAGAAAGCTTCAAAATTTTCAAGTTGCAGGAACCTTCCTTCCTCAACGACTTTCCAATTTATAGAAGAATGGCGGTTTTCGCTGTAAAAAACGGAAAAGCCTCCTTTTGGCGGTTTTGCGTAGTCCCAAGGAGGAAATTATTTCAACTACAACGCATGATAAGCGCATTTAAAACGCACTCCCTCGAGGAACGTGCATTTAATGCCCCCCACTTCAGGTACGATCTCATGCTTTCTTCTCTAACGTAAGAAACCTGAGACCGGGGGGCTATTGATGATCAGGTGGGCTAATTAAACCCCACTTTGCACATGGTGCTTTCTTAAAAGCGCGTGTACGCATTTTGGGTATAGCCGCATACACTGAATCATCCATAAATTTGTAACGGCTGTACAACCGTCCCTTTCATATGCCAGCTGTCAGCAGCTGCGTACGATTGATTGGACCGTTTGGTGGAAATGCGATATTTGAGACGGCTCAGAGATATCTGATCATTCTTATCACCAAAAAGGCAATAGCTTCTTGGAGAAGCAACCTTTTTGAATTCCAGCTTATGGGGGAACGCCATGTGTCCCAAACCCAACAAACAAGTTCTTTCATTCCTTTTGAAATGTTCAAAGGACCAAGGACTTATGTTCCCATGACACACTGCCTTCTTGGCATTCGAAGGAATGAGAATGTTACTCTTCCCTCGATGGACCTTATTCTTCTCGAAGGATGTATTTAGAGGCATGCTACCCCTAATAGACTCCTCAAATAATTAATATTTCAATAGATCCTCGAAGTCACGTCTAGTTGCTCTCTAGAACAAATTCATTCTTGGATCACATCCATAGACTTCGAAGGACCACTTTTTATGCTTTGTCTTGAAGGATCGCAAGGCAGGTATATTCCATCTCCTTAAGGAAACCTTAACGGACAAATCCTAGGGACAACCTCGACGAACAAATCGAAGGGACGACCTTGACGGACGAATCCGAGATACAATTTCAAGGGACAATTCTGGAGGAAGTATTCTCAGGCTAACTACCTCCAAATGGTGAATTTGAAAGAGGTATGTTCCCTCCTGCCGAAAGCGAATTCGAAGAAGGAATATTCCTTCATCCTGAGGCGAATTCCGGGCCAACCACCTTGAGATGGTCAATTCGTCAAAAGACTTGTCACCTCAAAAGACTAACGATTATGTCCTCCATGAATCCAAACCCTAAAAAATGGAAATTCCACAATCTGGGTCGTACGAGTCGCCCAGGAGGGACGAGTTCTCTAGGGCAAGGGAATTGATACCCAAAATCATCAAATCAACAACCAAACTCATGGTGGAAAGGAGAATACCATCACACGCATTCTTCCTCCATGCTCACAAAGCTAAAGTAAAAGTAAATACGCGAGAATTGAAGGAATACTCAACTTGGGGTGCACCGAGTCATGTTCGGAGTTCCTCCACCGAGCCGGGTCCCATCCGAGGTCGATCCGCTTGCATCCGGGCATCTGGGGTGTTCTCCAAGAGCTCTAAGAGAAAAGAGAGTTGAGAGGGAGAGAAAAGGGTTGAAGGGTTCCATTTATAGGCTGAGGGCAAACTTGAAATATTAAAACAACCATAAGGGCAAAATCGGGTTTCTAGCTCTATAATTTCCAATTAACCTCCTAATTAACTTCTGATTGGGAAATTAGGTTTAGGGTTAGAAAATGGGTCTACCAAGTTGTTAAAACTAATTATTATCTTGCTAATTGATTTTATTTCTTATTTATCTGCTAAGTCCAGTTATCTGACCCGTATTACATCCTAAGTCTATCTAGTTAATCTGATCAGTTTTAGATGACTTAAGGGTTTCTAAAATATTTTATTAAGATTAGGGATCTTTATAATTTTAATACTAATTTATTAATGGGATTAAATTACTAATCTATCAAATTATTATTTTTCCCTCAAGGTTTTTAAGTTATAGTTTTATGATTAGTTCAGGGTGTTACATCCTAAAAAGAATTTCTTCCTCAATATTAGTCTAAGGAGTGCAAAAAGGTGAAAAGTTGAAAACAACACGTGTTAGAAATCTAGAAGCACAAAAACAAAGTAAAGCAAGATTCACAAACAATAATTAAACATCACAAGTGGGGAAAACATTCAACCTTCATACATTGGGAAGAAAGTTGAAGCATACACCCGAAATAAGTACTATAAGCAAAAGTAGAAAATAGCAAACTGTTACACTGAAAAGAAAATATCTAGTTTAAGCTACTATAGAAACATTCATACGTCAAACAAGAAATTTGAAATCTACCATACAATGTCAGAAGAAACCCAAAAGCATGCTTGAAAAGAAAATTACTAGCAAACTCGTAAATCAAATATATGGTGACGTAAGCAATACGTAAGGTAGGAAAATTGAGATTGAGGAACATACGTAGTACAATATTAGTATGAAAAAATTACGTGCATTGAGAAAAGAATGCAGTGAGTGACTGATAACATATATATATATATATATATTAAAGATCGGTGTACCTAAACAAGAAGATGCAGTTGAGAAGAGATTTAGTAAAATATTAGTAAGAAAAATTTATGTATGTTGAGAACAACAAAGGTAAAGAAAGATATATAACATATATGTGTGTTTATTAAAGATTTGTGTAATGAAATAAAGAAATGCATATAATTATGTACTCATAGAAAACGAAGTGTGTGGTTACCAATGTTGTTGAAAAGGAGTGTAGTGAACAATTGAATAAATGAAAAGTTGAAAATGATTGTAAATACAAAGTGCTTAGTGAAATAGTAATAGTAGTTGTGGAAATATTAAAGATCAGTGTACTTAAACAAGAAGATGCAATTGAGAAGAGATTTAGTAAAATATTAGTAAGAAAAATTTATGTATATTGAGAAAAATGAAGGTAAAGAAAGATATATAACATATATGTGTGTTTATTAAAGATTTGTGTAATGAAATAAAGCAATGCATATAATTATGTATTCATAGAAAACGAAGTGTGTGGTTACCAATGTTGTTGAAAAGGCGTGTAGTGAACAATGGAATAAATGAAAAGTTGAAAATGATTGTAAATACAAAATGCTTAGTGAAATAGTAATAGTAGTTGTGGAAATATGAACAAAATTGAAATAATGAAAACAATCTGAGTATTAAAGACGAGATCAGAAATGAAATCAAAACGCGAGTGTTTGATTTATAAAGACATAGAAATAAAACAACACAGGGTTTAGAAATCTCAAACAAATATTATATAGAGAAAACATACAGCACAATTATACTTAAAAATGGGGGCCAGTACAGGCTACCCAACAAAACACACATATGCTAAGAAAGAAACTAAAATTTAATAACTGCGAGAAGAAAACCCGAAAACGTGCAGAAAGAAAAACACTACTACAGAAAAATAATTAAAACATCCAAAGAGTACCCTCGGAAGGAGGATAAGATGGTCACCACGGAGGTAACCAAGAAGAGAAAAATAAAAATTTTATAACTACAATATTTATCAAGATATAAGATTCAAAACATCACATCAAACCATCCCAAACAAAGATTTAAGGATTGATTAGACGAATACTTAGATTCATCAGAACATGGGTCTCGGTTCGGATCTGGCACGAATAGTGACATCACCAGAATTAGATCCAAAAAGCATCTTGGTATGATTATATAAAATGTTATATATCATAATAATCATGGCGAGTTTTAAATAGTTATGTATAGTTACTCTTTTTATTTAAATATAAATCTAATTCCCACCTAATTCTCAGAAATTCTCAATCTAATGCATTTGCAACTACATTGACTTTAAATTTTTGAAACTTAGTTAGTATTAGAGTTCTATGTACTTCAAATAAATTCAATCAACAAAACATAAGCCTTTGATCATCACGTCCTTCAATAATGTGACAACCTAGTATACTTAGCAAAGACTTCATCCTAGTAGCAGAAACCTTAGGATTCTTAGAAACAGTTGTACTTCATATCCCTAATCATCCATCCGAAGTCGCTAATTAGGACGCACAAACAACAATCATTGCGCCTTACAAACTCACATCATACACATATTTAATCCCTTTAACCCTACAAGTCCCAGACTTTGGGTTAACTAATAAAGTCCTAACCTAAAATCTTAGAAGAACTTAGGCTCTGATACCATTTTGTCACGACCCAAACTAGAAATTCCCAATTCTGAGATTTTCAGGCTTAAATCGTAATTCTCACCCCATATCTCTATGAGAGTGGCAAACAGTAATCAAAACATAAGCGGAAGAATTAATTGTTTTAGTAAGATATAAGTAACTGAAATAAAACAACTAATCTATTACAAGTTTATTAAAAGAGAGTCTAATCCTAATACAATTCTACAACTAAATCTCAGGTTAATTATACCCAAACCTAGGCTCGCTCTCTCTCTCTCTCTCTCTCTCTCTCTCTTTTCGTTACCAAGCTCCAAGACCTGAAAAATACAAGTCAACAAACATAAGCTGGAAGCCAGAATGAGTAATCGTTCAATGCAAGGTATTTACTCAGACCCCAACACTATGAGTAATATATATATATAACCGATATGATAATATCTTTGATGTGATCAAATATGCATCTGTGCATAAGATGATAATGTGTAAATTAACAAAGATCACACAAATTACTGTTCTCTCCCAACCTCACAAGGTATATAATCCGAGGTCCACATCATAATATCTGCATGCCTAAATCTATATGGAAATTAAGCCAAGTGTCTCATACACGAGGCACTCACACTAATACTAACAGAGACATGCAATGCAGATGAAAATGCAACGCTGTATCGCAAAGTGAAATACAGTAAGCTCCCACGTGATCTTAATCTCTATCCGGGGTGTCCCAGCAACTTGAATTCGCCCCAGAATGTTCAAGCAACCTGAAATCATCCCCCGTCGTAACGGTATAAAGGATAAGATTATTCTGTGTACAACAAAGTTTTATGGGCTTTTAACCAAGAAGTCACAATTGCCCCACCTTATTTTTTATCACGGGCCAAAGGCTAAGACTTACACCCAAGTGCGGATCCCTCAAGGAGTCATACATATTCACAATCCAATAGAAGGGTACTATGGTCTCACTGTCTCCAAGCTTACACCAACGTGCGGATCCTTAGGTAACCATCACACCTCAAGTCTGTAGAGGCCTACTCTTTGTGGGTTTCTCTCTCAGCTTGGGCGTACCAAATAGGGTCCTCTCATAGGACAATCATACCTAACAAGTCAACATCTCGTGTGTTAGTCTAAACCCAAGGTATCACATTGGGTATTAAACTAGGCTATCACAGCCGGAAGGTCATATGCAACTCATCATATTCAATTCCTTTAAATTAATGCAACACATAATGCATCATAGACATATATTCAAATGATAAAAGACATGGGCACAGTACCATGATTCTACTCTACAAGGCACGACCGTGATCAAAGTGCATACTAAGCATAAGTACTTGATTATCAAGCATAAATTATAAAAAGAAAACAAATTAGCAAGATACGAACAGTTAAACTAGAGTAGCACACCCACAAGCAAGTCTAAGGGAAAATATTAATAAATAATACTAATACATACACACGTTTAGACATGTCATCCTTTAGATATACGTAATTATTTAAACATAAGAGAATACAATATCATCAGTGTTAACAGAATGAATGCATCAAAATAAGAGAATACATGCATTAACCGATCAGGGAGAAGAAAACTAATAAATAGTGCTAACTTCCACCTATATGGGTCAATCCTCACAAGGCGACTCATAAAGTCAAAGTCTGTGCCTAGACTTGCACGGATAGGGAAAGGGACGAGAAGATGGGTTTGGGGCTGTTTACATGAGTTTCCAAAGAAACTCATATCACTAGGCTAACTCAAGATAGGCCAAACTTTAGGTGATGGGTCACATTGGGTTAGGCAAGCCTACCAACACCAAGTACATGCTAGAACAATTAGGTCGGGGATACTACAAGTGTCCAAGGCCTAAACGTCAAACGGGCCAGAATTGGGTCTCGGCGATGTGGTCGGCCAAGCGAGAGGGGTTCGACGACCCAACCAGAATACAAAACAGGGTCATTGAGATTCGGCGGGCGTAGTCGGCGAGCCGAAGAGGTCGCCGAAAGGTCTTTGTAGTCTCTTTGGTGGACCGAGAAGGTCACCGAAATTCGGGCCGGGTCCAACAGTGTACCAAGAAAGTCTCGACGGGGTCCTCGGCGAACCGAGGAGGTCACCGAAGGGTCTCGGCATGGTAGTTTGGCGAATCGATGAGCTCGCCGAATGTCAGGTTCAGGTGATTCTGAAGTTTGCTAACCACCTATCGGGGTTTCAAAAAGGCTTCTAGGCTTAGGGAAATGGTCTACATGGAGATCCACTAAATCTCCATGAATCCAAACCCTAGAAAAATGGAAATTCCACAATTTGCGTTGGACGGGTCGCCCATGAGGGACGGGTTCTCTAGGGCATGGGAATTGATCCCCAAAATCATCAAATGAACAACCAAACTCATGGGGGAAGGAAGAACACCATCACATGCATGCTTCCCCCATGCTCACAGTGCTAAAATAAAAGTAAATACGAAAGAATTGAAGGAATACTCAACTTGGGGTGTGCCGAGTCATGTTCGGAGTTGCTCCACCGAGTCAGGTCGCATCCGAGGTCGATCCGCTTGCATCCGGGCATCTGGGGTCTTTCTCCTTCTTCTTCTTTAAGTGCTCCAGGATAAAAGAGAGTTAAGAGGCAAAGAAATGAGAGAAAAGGGTTTAAGAGTTCTATTTATAGGCTGAGGACAAACTTGAAATATTAAAACAGCCAAAGCCAGGTTTCTAGCTCTATAATTTTCGATTTACCTCGTAATTAACTTTTGATTGTGAAATTAGGTTTAGGGTTAGAAAATCAGTCTACCAAGTTGTTAAAACTAATTATTATCTTGCTAATTGATTTTATTTCTTATTTATCTGCTAAGTCCAGTTATCTGACCGGTATTACATCCTAAGCCTATCTAGTTAATCTGATTAGTTTTAGGTGAATTAAGGGTTTCTAAAATATTTTATTAAGATGAAGGATCTTTATAATTTTAATCCTAATTTATTAATGGGATTAAATTACTATTTTACCCTTAAGGTTTTTAAGTTATAGTTTTATGATTAGTTCAGGGTGTTACAAGAACCAAGTTTGGAAACCTGTTGATCTTCCCCCTAGACGTAAGACCATTGGAACGAGTGGATTCTAAAGGTCCAGCGCAAGGCAGATGGAAGTGTAGAGAGATATAAGGCCCGTCTCGTGGCTAAATGTTATACCCAGAGAGAGATAGTATAGACTACGAGGAGACGTTATCACCAATAGTGAGATTTGCCTCCATTTGCCTCATTCTAGCTATTGTCGTACACCTAGATTTGGAACTCTACCACATGGATGTCAAAACTATGTTTCTCAATGAAGAGATGGATGGTGAGATTTATATGGATCGGCATGAGGGTTTCGTGGCCGAGGGCATAAGAGCAGAGTTTGCAGACTCAAAACACTCCTTATACGGCCTAAAACAGTTATCCAGGCAGTGTTATCTTTGATTCCATCAAGCCGTTATAGAGTTTGGCTTCACGATGATTGTGTAAGACTACTGTGCGTATGTTAGACATCATGATAGGAGTTTTCTTATCTTGCCAATGTATATTGACAACATTTTGATAGCAGGGAATTACGAGGAGATGATTGTCGCCACTAAAGAGTGACTTTGCTTCAGTTTTAAGATGAAGGATATGGGTGAGGCAGATTACGCGCTAGGTGTTAAGATTCATAGAAATCGCGCTAAGAGACTTCTTTGATTGTCTCAGGAGACTTACATAAGGAATGTACTTGAACACTTCAGAATGCATGATGCTAAGCTCATTGACACTTCTGTCGAGAAGGGTGCTTCATTGCATCTTGGTCTTTGTCCAGAGACAAAGAAAGAGAAGGAATAGATGGCTAGTGTTCCTTATGCTACTGCTATAGGTAGTCTGATGAATGCTATATGATGTGTATTCGACCTGATATTAGTTTCGCAATTGGCATAGTCAGCCGTTACAAGAGTGACCTAGGGCAGACTTATTAGAAGGCAGTAAAACCGTACTCTTGGATACCTACGTGGGACAACAGATTACATGCTTTGCTTCCAGTGAGCATATTTGCAGATATGAGGCTACTGTGATGCAGACTGGGTAGGTGATGTAGACGGTCGAGAGTCAACGTCAAGATACACATTCTTGCAAGGTGGTGGGACCATCTCTTAGAGTAACAAGAAGCAAGTCTGCACCACGTTGTCCACTATAGAGTCAATGTACATGGCTTGTTGTGCAGTCGTCTTTGTGGCCGTATGGTTGAGGCGATTCTTACAGGATCTTGGAGTCTTCAGAGCTGGCGTGGGGCCAATCACCATCTATAATGATAGCATGGCATCATTGCCCTACACAAAGGACCCCAAATACCATGGCAGGATGAAGCACATCAAGATTAACTCTCATTACATTAGAGACAGAGTTGCATATGGAGATGTCTCCCTTACACGTATCCCTACTCAACATATAGTAGCTAATCTCATGACTAAACCTATAGCTAGACAATCTTTTAAGGTTCATGTCCGAGAGATGGGATTACATAGTTTTTGTGATTTTTGTTAGGTGATATAGTCTTATTTACATTTGTTATGTAGACATCTCATATTACTTTATATTTCATGCGTGAGAATATAATAGAGTTTATCTTCTCATGACGCGAGAGATTGTGTATTATATGTACACATTACACACACATTATATCCATATTATGAGGATGTGGCCATGATATGTCACCAGGTTAGTAGTCAGCTTCTCACATAGTGACCAACCCTGGCACATGCCTTACGAGCAGGATGAGACATAAAGAGGACTTATGCCATCGGGGGCATTTAGAGGAATCTATGGAGTTATATGTCGACCTAGGAGAGCCAAGATGAGATTCCTTAGAGAATCGAATATTACCTGATTAGAGCTGAATGTGAGACCTTACTCAAGGTGCTTTAGAGTTGTGACTTGGATTAAGGTGTTCAAGTTAGGCGCATAGATTGCGACTAGACTAAGATCCGTACGGTGTAGGAGGTTGACATACCCATAGCTGGGTCCAGGGTCCACCGTAGCATGTGTTGCATGACACATATGCTATTAGTGACGTTTCTTTTGAGAGCAAGTGAATGGATCCCTATTTCCTTGCTGTGTGAGATAAGGATGACCCTAGAGTGGATCAACTTATACCCTTACTACCTTTGATCATATCGTGAGGTTAGATTTGATGATCGCTAATTTATCTTACTTTCTTATGGCCATGCACATACGGTCGAATGGGGGGTTTGTCTGGGAAAGCAGTTAATTAGGTCGAAGCTAAATGGCATGAGGCCTATGGAAGACTATTTCGCATCACGTTTATAGAGAGACGATTCATAGAGATATGTGCACATGTTTTAAAATTATCATTTGATGTTTCACATCTTTTACCTATATGTATTCGATATATATGTAGTCTATATGAATTATTTTAAATGATCAAACTAACATGAATCTTGTGGTTGAGTATAGAGATCTAAGCTTATGCTCATCAGGGATTAAAAATACTCAATCTGATGTGGCCAAATGAGTCTAGGGCATAGGTGAGACTTTTTAGAATGTATCTCTATTTAAGTTTTATGGAACTTGATATGGTGTTGCTCTCCTGTTACTTTGTGCTTGTCGGTCACACGCTCAACGACCTGTACGATTAATGTCCATGATAGGAAGATAAGATGTACATGAGAGAGATGCACACTTCGTGCCCACTTTGGATGAGTGGGAGATGTTGAAATTTAGAGATGGGTCGACCCGGTTGGCCCGACCCGGGTCCCCACTTAATGGGACGTCCATACTTGATTGGAAGCATAGATGTGGATAACTTTCTCCTAATGAGATTAGGAGATAGAGTCCTAGGTGGAGTTGAGTCGAGTATTCTATAAGTAGAAGACTCCTTCTCCCTATCCAAGAATTACTATTCACGTTCTTGGGAGTCCATCCCTAGAGAACTCTTTCTTCTCTTCATCCCTTCTTCCTATAGAGATCTGGATTTACTATTGGGGATTCCATAAAAAGCCCTAGGTCAATTAAGTGTGGATTCATTGTATGTGGTTCTAGTAATCACATATTCCGACGTGGAACGTTATCCGATTCGATAGAGAGCTTCCACTATAGATTTGGGTTCGTGTGCATCAAGGTACGTGATCCAGATCTTTTACTACGTACCTTCAAAAAGACAAGAATTTGAATGCTTTGAAGTCTTTGGAAACTGTATTGAGAAAGCCTTTAGTTTTTAACATGCATCCTTTGATTATCAAATGCATTTGGAGTTGATGGAATTGAAATACATAGCATCCCTTGAATATACTGTTGATTGTAATTTGCAATGCACAAGTTTTTCGGTGAAGAAAGACGGTTGCTCAAGACCTGTAGAGTTACAAAGTCATGTGTGAGAAGACTGATTCTTTCTTTTCTTTCCTGCCAAATTGTTGAATAGAACATGGCAATCACTAGGCATTAGTCATGTTATAGATCAACTGAAGGAAGATCCTAAAGCCAGCAGATTAGTGCATATACCAGAGTTCTAACACTAAATGGTTGAAGGAACTGTGTGACAATCAAGTCACTGGACATGTTATTGGTCTAAATGGCCTACAACACCATTAGAGAGTATTGTGAACAAGGTACAACAACTTTTTAAGACCCAGATACATTACAAAGGCAGCATTAGTATCGCAAAGAAGAGCACAAAGTAAACAAGAAACAAAACCCAGTCAACAGCAAAGAAACATCTGACCTCTCTAACTGAAAAGAACAAACTCCTACCACAACTTTAGAAACTGACCCTCCTATAAATTATTCACTAAAACTTTGCACTCAAAAGAATTACCACCGTTGGAGTGCCTCTATGGCTATTCTTACCTAGAGGGTGTTTCCTTGAAGAAAAAAACAATGTAGATTGCTTTAAGTCAAATCGTAAGTCACCAGAACGCCGAGTGGGTGTGGGAGCGAAAGCGAAAGCGAGAGCGTCAAACTTGAAAATAATTTGTGGTCCAGAGCATTTACATAGCGTCAGTATATATACAAACAAACTATATTTAATGTATAATTTTAATTTCTATTTTTATGCTCAACCAAATATATAAGAGAAATGACATAATACATAAATATCTCAATTTAACCTTCTATTAATCTAATTTAAACCTTTTTTTTTAGAATAAAACTCATTTAGTTTTAAACTTCTATAAAAAGCCCAAAAGATTTACAATAAAACCCATGTTGTTTAATCTTTTTTTGTTTTAAATAAAACTCATATTTTTATAAAAACCTCTAAATATTTACAAGAAAACCCACGTTTTTTTAATCTTTTTTCAAAATAAAACTTATATATTTTTATAAAACCCCCTAAAAATAAATAAAAAATAAAAAACCCACGCTTTTTATGATTTTAATCTAATCCGCGAATTTGAATTTCAAATCCATGTATTTGAAAAGTCAAATCTGCGGATTAGAGATGTTCTCACGCTCAAAACGCAGATTCGCGTTCTGAGTACCAGAACATCTCCCAGGTTCCACGGATTCTGTGACCTAGGTCAAGAGATCCGTTTGGGACACGTGGCAAATATCGGCGCATGCTACAACCGATGCTCCAACCATCATGCTCCAGACGAAAAGCTCTCGTCAAATGAGAATTAAAATCATTTGGAGCTTGTCTAGAGAGTGCTCCTTGGGCAGACCGTGAAATAGTTGTACGTGTCTATACATCGAGCCATCTTAAATATGTTTCACTGTCTAAACTAGACAATGAAACAGAGAGCGCTTTAGACGGAAAAAAACCATATGCAATACTACAATGTTTTTAGCAACATGAACCACATCATGCCACTTAACCCCTCTATTAGACCCATTATTCCACTTAAGGTGGACAAAGTTTGATTGTTGTTTAGGGTTTTTAGATTGATAAGTTACCAATTTCGTGGGGTAACTGTTAAGAAAGAAAGATGGCAATGATGAAGAAGAAATCAAATACACAAAGACAAATATTTACGTGGTTCAACAAATTGTGCCTACGTCCACGAATGCACACCCAATTCTACTATTCTTCAAAACTCAAAATAATGTGTTACAAAGAGAAACCACGAAAGTATGAATAAATACGTTGTAAGTAGGGCTAAATATAGTAGAAGAGAAACAGTGGTGACTAGATCATCAATACTTTTTGGTTGCCTCAGTAACATTAGTCTCCACATAACAACAATAACATGGCATCATATCGTTGATGTCGTAGGAGACATCGCAGGGTTATATTGGAGATGATCTGGTCTTGCTTTAGAGTATAACCTCTAAAAAATTACAAAATCCTTATTGTAGATATGAAAAACGGTAAGGGCAGATAGCCCAATAACAGACCGCCACGTGTCAGGACTATGACTGACACGTAGCAAAATCCCCACTGAAACCTATGGGTATAACCCTCGGAAACTTCTTAATGAAGAACCCAGTTGGTTCGAGGAATCAGTTCAAGGAATATACGTGTAGACACCCCAATTTGCACGAAATGAATTATTCTTTTTCTGTTTTGCAGCTCC
>JAUPMG010308280.1:0-16390 GCA_031762675.1 Pachysandra terminalis
GGTCCGATCCCAAGCCACGATACAACTATTGTATCAAGTGGCTTTGGATCGGACCGGTCCAATCGATACAGATCCGGACCGGTCCAGTGACTGGATCGGATCGATCCAATTTTTTTTATTTTTTTTTAATTTATAAAATTAACGATCCAATAGTTATCGGCAGATACCAACCAATCCCGACCAGTATCGCCGGTCTGGCCGATCCAATTTTTTTTTTTTAAAGGACGATCCAACTTTTGAATCGGACCTGGATTGCCGATCCATATCGGGATCGGCCCGGACCGGTCCAATCCAATATCCCGAGAATAAAAACCTTGATAACCATAGAGGTTTATTCAACAAATGTCTTGTATTGGCCAGTATGCACCTGTACCAGATCATGCCGGCTGTTTGTTCAGCACATAAAAAATGAATTTATTAGACTTTTAGGAACCGAACGACTTTTTGAAAAATAAAAAATAAAAATTGACTCCTTGAGACCTTTAGGAATCTCTTCTTCTTTGGTCGAAGTATATTACTAATTTAGGAAAGGCACAACTTACAAGATTACCATGTTTAAATATGTTCGGATTGGTCCGGTCTGACCCAGACTTTACTGGAGCGGACCGGCCAGTACCCAGGTCCTGTACATTTAACCATAGGTTGACAAATTGGGTCACACATTGCCCACCTTTAATTGAGAGTGATATACTTGAACTGCCAAAATTAACACTACATTGAAAAATACAAAATAAATAAGATTGAAATTTAGTCTGCATTTCAACCAGGATGTCCAACTGTTCCGACTTTCATGTTTTCCAAGTACTTGAAGAAAATTATGATTCGAAGAAGCCAGAAGAGGAAAGGAGCCAAATAAAAATAAAACAATATTATAATGTAATAGGAAATATGTTAAGTATATTATGTTGGCCGATATTATAATGTAGAAAAGTAATAAACAACTGGCAAATGGCTGTAAATCAATTTTGAAGGGAATCCGTGATTGATTTAGTTTTAATAGGAAATACGTGAATAATTAGGATCCAATATACATATGCAATGCACAGTTTGCTTTTGCAATCACTTCTTTCAAGCAATGATCATCACCAAATTATTGTTAATATTCTCTGTATGTGCATTTTGCTAGAAAAATTAGGATTATTTTCCAAGAAGCGTTTGAGATCAATAAAGGCAGACTTGACTCACGGTTCTTCTGGTTTGTAATGCCATTTCCAGGCTCATCTATACCAGCAGATTGAAGCAGCAGGGATAACGTATCTTAGCATTGGTCATAGAAGAACCCTCTACAAGTACCACAACAAGGTCTTGCATATATCTAAGATGGATTCCGACGATACTTCACGCAATTGGCACCTTGAGCATATTGATCAGGAGACCATGTACAAATCAACAAAGGTAACATCGTAGCTCTCTAGAGGAAAATTCGGGACAGCATTGACAAAAGCGTTAATGCACCATTGTGGATAACTTAATTTAAAATGTCTATTATGCTAACTACACTGGAAGAGAATGAATCAATGAAACCAAAAGTGAAGGAACCATTCTGATTATAAGTTGTAGGATTAAAAGTCATAATCCTGAAATTACATTCATCGTATGTACGCTCCGTGAGTTGCTGCTCTGCTTGGTCAATACTAATGAAAGACCACATTCTGCTACTTTCTATTTTTGCAAGCATTTTATATAGGGCACTTATCTGTGTTATACGAGTATCAAAGTATCATACATTACTTTTAATTAGAACATATATAATTTGCATTCCTTGCGTGTTTCTGGTTGATTTAGCTTGTAGTTACAATGAACTTGGATTAGCTTAATGTAAACAGAAACTTTTAACGTTACTTTCCAGTGTAAAAAGGTGTCGAACAAGTATATATTCCAACATGCAAAACGGGGAAATAGAGTCAAATTATGTTCTTACTGAAGTCTGGAGCCTGTTGCTTTGATCATTGAACATAGAAATGTTTGTTAGCAGCTTTTTCTTTGGGTAATCATAGTAGAAGCTCTTGTGTTGAGTCCTCTTCGGGCCCTTTTGACCGAAGCTTCCTACAAATGCAAGGGATTTGTGAGAGGGCTTTGAAACAAAGCCATCGACTAAAATTATGTTTGGTGGGAAAAATAATACCAAGGATGTTTTTTTTACTTAATTTTAAGTTAGATAGATGTTTGTCTTTTTAAAGAATATTTAATATAAATAAAAGGATAATTTTATCATTCTAAAAGTTTCGCTTAAATTTAAATCACTGCTAATTGCTTCCTGCAAACGTAAATTTTAGAAGCAACATTACTCTTGGTTTACCAAAATGAACTTCCTGAAAAAACGCTTCTATCAAAAGCGTCACCAAATGTTGGGTGGTCTTGGATCTTCTCAACTCCAAAAGCTAGCTCAAGAGGTGAGGCTTCCCTCACACTTATAAACCGACCACCAGTCCATCCACAACCGATGTGGGATTCCCAACAATCTCCCCCCTCAGACATCGGGCCCTGGGTCGGCTCACCATCGACCCTGCTCTCCCGGCTCTTGAACCGGAGACTGTTGAAACCCGGGCTTTGATACCAGTGTTGGGTAGTATTGGGCTTTCTTAACCCCAAAAGCTAGCTTAAGAGTTGAGGCTTTCCCAGCCCCATCCACAACCGACGACCAGCCCCATCCACAACCGACGTGGGATCCCCAACACCAAACTCTCAAACATTAACATAGAAGTCATTTTAGGGTTAATATGTCTTATAGGGTTTTAAATTCAACTTGGACATAAAATTTTCTTTCAGGGAAGGTGCAGGGCAAATGCAAAGTCAACCGTAATTGAGATAATATCTCACCCAGTTATTTTGTCATGTAGACTAGTAACAGAAAATACTCCGATTAAGATGAAAGCCATTATGCAAAGTCAATCGTAATTGGGGTAATATCCCGCCCAATTATTTTCTATCATGTAGATTAGTAACGATTAAGATAAAAGCCATTTTAAGGTTAACGTGTCTTCTAGGATTTTAAATTCAACCCGGACATAGAATTTTCTTCCTAGGAAACTGCAAGGCAGAATGCATGCCAACTGTAATTTCTTTTAGGTTTTTGTCACTCTATAAGGCTCATGGTTTTAAATTTTGGAAATATTTCAATGAAATTTTGTTGAATTTTTTTAATTAAAATAATTAGCCGAAATAATATCTGAAATTTCGGATATTTTTTCGAAATAAATTCACTTATTTTTTTGTTTACAGTATTTTAATATATGTATAATTTAGCCAATTTCTTTCTTTTTTTTTAATAAGTACTAAGTAATAACTTCTAAAATATAAATAATAAACTTACTCAATAAAAAGTGATATTTTCATTAAAATATATATTATTTATGAACATACAAATTTAAAAAAAAAAACACATAATATTTTGATTAATAATGTAAAATAATGCAAAAGTTTACAACTAATAAATACAACATTAATATTACAACATCCAAAAAGTATACATGTATCCAAAACATATTGGATTTAAATTCGAACATCTAAAAAAATACAATGTACAAAAGTTTAAACGGATACTTTAAATTTAATTTCTTGATTTCCTTCAATTTCTACGGGTACGAAATCTATTTGTGTACCTGTATAAACAAAAGAAAAAAACAATTAGTAACAATTTTTTTTAATCTATAATAATTAATAATTAATAAAATATATTTTTGGATAAAAAATGGAGGGTGAAAAGTGAGAATTTAACGCTATTTATAGAGTTGTAAATATAAGTTTTTATATTTTTTTTTAATCTTTAAATAGAGTTTTTGATTTATTTCGGTCAAATTTTGACTGAAAAAATGATAATTTCGAATGAAATTATTTTAGCTAAAGTACAATTATTTTGACAAAATCTTTACTTTTTCGGCCGACCGCAAAATTTATATGAATCTTTTCAGTAGGACCCTATGATCTATATCCCGTCATGTGTTTGGTAATAAGTGCAAGCCCACAAATCCCGCTACGGAATAGATACCTCAAAGTGTCCCACGGCCCACAAGATCATCCTAAGATTATATTTCACATGCATCACCAAAAAAAAAAATAGTTACCTCAAGTTTCACGGCCCACATGGCCATGACAAGATCAGGTTATTAGATCGTATTGCACATGAAGCTTGCCTCGTTTCTCGAGCTAAGACTTTTTCAGAGGATGACCACAGAGTTAGTTTTAATTTGGTCATGGTTCCCTTGAAAAATATCTTTGTGTAGTCTTATCAACGAGTCCCCACACATGTGTATTTGTAAAGGATGAAGATCCTTACGTAAAGTTGACACTTGTTCAACGCGGACCTACAAAAAAAAAAAATATAATAGTGGCTATCATCCACTAAGATAGAAACCAGTTTCAGACTCATTAGGCTTGTTTTAGAAATCTAAATTACTCTCTCTCTAATAGAGCCCACTTGTGGGTAAATATCAATCTCGTGTTAGGTCCACACATTTCAGGTTCCCAAAAGATCTACGTCCATTTGCACAAAGCGTTTACATATATAACAAAACTTGCAACAGTTGAAAGGATTCTGAATATAGCCGGACAGAAAGCGTTTACCTATTATTTTGGTTAAGTTGGGATAGGGTTTAGCATTCGATGTCGTTTAGGGGTTTTAGATTGACAATACATGGCATCGTGTAATTGATGCTATAGGAGACATCGCAAGGTTTTATTACAAGTGTGATTTCGATATTTTGGTGCTATATTTCATGCGGTGTCAGTACTGCAGAAGCACAACAAAACCGGCTGCCAAACAATCTAAAACTCTTTCAGACAAATTAATTTTAAACTGGCTTCCACTTTAACTGAAATAACCCATCAATGTATGTAGGCATGGCGTTATGTAATTGATATCTTTGAAAATATTGCACCAAGTAAATCACAGACAATTTTTTTCCAATTTCAACCATACAGAGAGTGCTATAGACTATCTTACAGATCAAGCTCTTAACAGGACTATATTTTATAGAACTAAAACCGAAATCTATTATATGAATCGATTCTATAAAACCCGAAACCAAATCCATTAAACAGGTTCGGTTGTATCGGAAAATATCGGATAGTCATTGACACTCCTACCAAGAATAATATTACATTTTAACATATACCTTTCCTGTATGTATATAATTTTTAGCTAACGAAGAAGCACAGCCTTTATACGGAGGGAGCATTGCGAAGTCATACACGGACACATATAGGATTATATGGTCATGTACTAAAACATAGTCTCTCTTTCTTCATCCTTACCATCATTATCTCTCTCGAATAAACACGCTTAGTTCTGATGATCCGGGGGTCTAAATTAAATCCTTTGGATACGTGGCGTGATTTTAGAACGCATACATACGTTTAAAAGATACATCTGCATATTCCACATCATTCGTATAAAGCAATTATCTGCTTCCTCTACTATCCCCCGCGTGTGAACGCTGAACGACACTCGCACCTCTATTGAATTACATCAACTGTACTGATAGTCTTTTAGCTTTATACGAAGGAACGGTCTTTTCCATCCTAATGTAAGGTTAAACCACTGGTAATAAGTTAACCTCTGCAGTGAAAGAAACCTTACAGGAAGAGACGGTTAATGTGCACCTCATCAGAGGCTAACCACCATGAGATGGTCAATTCGTCAAGGGTTAAGTCACCCTCAAATAGACTAAGGGTTACTCACCATTTTTCATATGACTAAAGGGATATGTCTTTTTCGAATGACATAAATAAGGGCTTGTCACCCATAAATAGACTCTTGCATTCGGTTGACTTCAAATGAGTCCTTATTAAAGGAACTCTCGAAGTACACTTTACGCTCATTCCTAAGGAACAACTTTGGATGATGACTTTACTGACTTTGAAGCATCCTAAAAAATGAGTATTTGGAATGCATGTTATTATCTTGCTCCATGCGTCATCTTCGAATTACAGTTATGGATTCACGGGACTATCTTGTATATTTTACTTAAGGGTACTTCAAAGGACACACACTTTTCTCACTAAAGTCCAATTCAAACGCATACAAATCGGTTACTTAAATCGGAACCTTGGAAGATCCTATGATAACTTTACCCTACAGGGGTGATTGATCATAAAAATTGAATCACTCATTGAGAGATTTACATAGTAAGATCTCTACATGGGCAAATTCATTAAATATACTGACCACCTTGTAAAATGCATAAAGTTACTTCCGTCTCTTTCAAAGGAACATGGATTGAACTACGAAAAGGAAATCATTCGGAAAATGGACAAAAGTTAGAAGAAGTATTTGCAGAACTCGAATGACTCATCTCTGTAAAGAAGATTGCAATGAATCTCCAATATCATCATGTGTTAAAACCTCAGCTACTTAGATATCTGTTGTATATCTTATCTGGGGGGATTTTTGTCTTATCAGGTATGACGGTGATAAGAACGGAACATTGCTTTATGGGATTTTATACATGAAACACATGTAATTTAGTTCTTAATCTTATAGACTTTAGAACAACCTATCACAGAGAAAGTTCACTTGATCGAATGACTCACCACAATTTCTTTCTAGAAATAACTTAGTCACGTTAAAAACGGGTATGCTTGGATATGCATTGCTGCATGGAGATATTTCTAAGTCCCTCTCTGGACATTGATCTAATTGACATATGTCCTGATCAAGAGAGGATGCAATTGGATTATTTCAACACAATTCAGAAATTGGTAGAATTACTCATAATTTGAATAACTGTTGGAACATTAAAAAGACCCTATTACCTTCAAGTAAAACTCGTAAATACTTGAAAGACTAAGAGTGATAACTTATCAAAGAAACAAACAAAAAACCTTGTGTCATTCGAACATTAAGAAAACAAAAAAGATTAGCTTTGTTGCTATCAAAGGAATTTTACAAAAACATTTTTCATAGAACCCACACTTTTTAGATATCCAATCACACATCAAATGCATGAAAGTCGCCTTTTCTTTATATTCGCACAAATTCCACTAATCAAACGGAGCCTAGGAAAATTCGGAGAAGTTTTTTTTTACTATCGCACTCTTTTTTTCATCTTTTTATTCAAACAAATTTCTCACTTTTCGCTCACCTTTTTATTTTTCTTTCTTTTTTGTCGAAAAAAAAAATCATTTTCTTACTATCAAAAATATTTTATAAAAAATATTTTTTTATAAGATCCACACATGTTAGATATCCAATCACGCATAAATCATTTTTCCTTTATATTCCCACATTTCCACACACCAAACACAACCTAAAGAAAATTTGCAAAAGTTGTTTCCAACTGCTTCCACGTAAATTCTGATTGGAAATTTCTTTTGGAAGCAACCCAAAGAGATCTGGCAATAGACATTTTCCCA
Organism: Pachysandra terminalis; assembly: GCA_031762675.1. NCBI lineage: Eukaryota > Viridiplantae > Streptophyta > Magnoliopsida > Buxales > Buxaceae > Pachysandra > Pachysandra terminalis. The sequence continues at coordinate 7,354 of JAUPMG010308280.1, forward strand.
TCGGAGAAGGACCCACCCTCTAGGCTTATACGGCGGTTATATATGCTCTCTCTCTCTCTTGTTCTTGTGTTGTGTCTGTTATTTCTTTAACGAGAGACGTGTTAGGTGGAGAACCCAAATTGCATGAGTCATCCTCAGTTGCATTAAAAAACGAGAAAGAAGCAAAGACATAGTGTAGCATAACCACGTATGCTGTCGGTGTACTATACATTTGACCAAGCAGAAAACTGAAACTCACATGCTTCACACAGTCTTACGCACAATTAGAGTAAACAAGAAATACGATCACCATCATTCAACGTCACAGTATGGATTAGGATTCGAAGAAAAGAAAAACCAAGACAACTACTCTCTAAAGAAATAAATGCCTTTCCCGAACTCTTTATTCATTCATGTGCTCTTTCTTAATCTCTTTTTCTCTTAACTGTAATTGTGGTAAAGCTAGAATGATAAGAGAAAATTTTGTGAACTGTGTGATAGGGTTAGGTATGGTAGTTAACAAGTCCCATCTGAACCTCTCGTACCAGACCAACAACCCCTCTGGACGGACGTGTTTGTGACAAGGCAACCCTATCTATCTCATGAGAAGAAAAAATGGTCAATCCAGAGGTCCCACCCACCGTATATATATATCCTTATCCTCCTTATGAGAGCTTCATGAACATAATAATTATCGTAGAAAAATGTGAGAGAAAGAACAAGAAGTTTCATCTTATGATCTTTAGTATTCTAATCCATAATCTTCTAACAAAGACATTAAACAAGTTATAGGATTTGATTGTGTTATGAGCCTAAACACATGCACGCCATACAGGCAGGCACAAGTAGGAGAAGCAGGTGCTCAGGTGATGACTCATCGATCGTCCAGCTAAAGAAGATTAGTTATCGTTAAGATCTTAGTTAGTTGTTATCTTCATTTGAGTTATTAATTGTTATTTTCAATTGAGTGTTATCTGCATTTGAATAACGCATCTGTGATGCATTAGTTGTCAGTTGGTTACCTAGAATTAATAAGAATTAGAAATATATTTTTCTCTTCTGTTATATAATTTGAGTAGGAGACGTCTAAGTTTGAATAAGATAAATTATCTTGTCTTTAAATTATAGATCCGTAGATCAGATAGTTTTTATCAAAGAAGTTTAATTTTAATCAAGTGTGGAGGAAGGGTCCTTCGAAGAACCCGAAACGGCTCTATTTGAATTTGAATATTTTCTTTGAATCTTAAGGCTCTTAACAGGCATCTCTCACCCATTTCAAACAAATTTCTTCTTTGGTTTTCTTCTGGTCAAGCTTTCAGAGATTGGCCAATGGAACTTCCCGTCGGCATGAAACAGACGAATACCCACGTGGACACCTACCTCCTCCCCTTTGTTTATTGGTACTTGGTGGGGCCCATGTTAAATACATATTTTTTAAGGAAAAGTTACACTTTGACCTCTATGTTTTCTCATAATTTCATGTAGACACTTAAGGTTTTTCATTGATATATCCCTTGTAAATCCTTTTTCATCAATCGATTATTTGATGTGTTTTTTTTTTATGAAATAAATGATTCAAGTGTGACGTTAGAGCATGATGACTCTTTAATCAAGAAACTAAAAAAGATATTTTAGAAGAGAATATATCGTATTGTGGAAAAACAATTGTAGTGTGCACATATGCTCATCCAATTATTCTTCACATGAGTATTAAAAAAATAATATCAATTAAATACGTGATGTACATTCGCATACCTTTAAATTTCACTATTTTTGTTCTCGACGAAATGCTGTCAGTTTAGACTTAAATGTCCTTCACTGTTTTTGGTAAGAGGTATATCAATCAAGGATTAGTTTCTTTAATTGAGAGAGCCGATGAAAGGATCTTATTGTAGTTTTAAAAACCTCAAAAGGCCTAATTAAAATTGTCAGAAATCTCAAAGGGTCAAAGTTTAATTTCCCCTTTTGTTTATATATACGTTGTCGGTTTGTCAGTTGTTCACAAGGAAAGAACCTGACCGGCACGGCCGGTCACGTGTTGACCCGCCTGTTGCGTCGGCAGCAGTTGGAACCGTTGGGACCCTCTGTAGCCGTACAAATGAACCGTCAACTGTCAAGTGGACCCACTAACCAACCAACAAAGAATTAGAAAAGCACGTGTCTCTAACGTGGCAACCGTCAGACAAAAAACTCCTTCCCTGGTCACTCTGTCCATCTCGAAACTTACGTTTTCTACTAAACGACAAAAAGGGAAGTGGACCCCACCCACGATCTCTCTCCGTCTCTCGAGTCACGCCATCCCAGAGTCTCTCGACGTGGCCGCGAGAGAACAAATCACGAGGACCACCATCATCCAACTTGGCACACGTAAGCAATTACTTCTCTTGAGTTTGCTGGCCCACACAATCGACTCCGGGATGGCGTGCCCTCCCAAAACAGAGCTAGCCATTACGAGTCGGTTAGTAAACGTCAGTGCTTAGGTGGATATATCACTGACGTGGCCTTGGTGGGTCATGGTGACTTTGATGCATCTGTTGTAGTGGGTTTTGATACGATGAAGGCGGCTCCACCAAGAAATTATGTTGTGTGTGGGCCCCAAAAGTTAGCTAGGGTTGGATGGGTCAAAGGTGGGTCATGGCTGGTCGGGATTACGTGGAAGTTGCATCCTATGTAGATCCGGCGCATAATCCTCATCGACGCCGGCGATTAGATCAAGGAATGGCGCAGGAAGTGGCGGAGATGGCATGAGTAAGCGCCACGTATGACGGTGTTGGATTGCACTTTGGTCCGCGTTTTGGGATTTTAGTCAACATGTAAGTTAAATAAATGATAATCTTTTTCTTCTTTTTATAGAATTTTGTTTTTGGTTTTGGTCGTTGGGGCCTGCTCTCGAAGGTTTGACTCTTGATGTTGCTATTTAGAAAGAACGAAAGAGAAACTCGGTAAAAGCAAATGAATTCTGTTGCCACACCTCTAAGATTCTGTTTGGCTCCACTTCACAGCTTCGGCTCCGCTTGTTTTGAGTGAGCTTTCTTTTGCTTTTCGGCTCCGCAATCAAAATAAAAGTTGAAAAAATCAAAGAAAATAATCAATTAAATCCAATAAATAATAAAGTAGTTATTAACCTGGTATTAGAATGGGAGGTCGAGTGTTAAAATCTCGAGAGTAGGTGTTTGTTTTTTTACGGATGTGTTGTTCTCTTGTGGGGGACGGGTGTTGAACCTTTTAGAATAAGTGATTATTAACCGTTCCTTCAATTTCATTTAAGAGAAAAAAAATATTGTGATAAATAAATTTTTTCAAATTTAAGATATCTAATGTACAATCCATTAGACTCAAGACTCGATACATAGGTCTCGTCTCAATTTTTGGTGCAATGTTTGTAATATTTGGTGCAATGATTCATGGGTTGTCAACCAAATCACACCACATACATCAGCATCAGGTGATTAGTTTTTTCTAAAATCTCAATAAACATATCAATTTCAAACCGACTTCTACTTTAATTGAAATAACCAATTATTGATACTGATATGGTACACGTGGCATTGTGTTCTTTCTTAAACATCAAGTTGGAAAAAGTAGCTAAGAGTACAGTTTGACGCTTGCGTTCGAGCTTTTCACATGTAGCCCATGTGAGCAAATACAAGAAAATCTGCCATTGTTTGGTTTTTCCTATGAGCAGGGCATGTTATGTTTTTTGAGAGACTTACAAACAAATCGGTGGTTGCTTCTGTCAACTTCGATAAAACCATCATCCTAGTTTTTATTTATTTATATTTTCTGAGCAAACATAAAACTAGCATGCATGCACGGGAGTAAAAACTCTATCGAGAATTAATGAAAATTAGACGACTGAATTTTTCCAGTATGCTTAGTACTGAGGAATGGATCAATTTGATTTTTTTACTGCTCATGTTATTAGACTTTAAGACCTCTATATTCTCCTTCACTGTCACCTTAAAGACCGCCATTTATGGACTTTTTTTCTTCTCAAGATTTGATCAACAATTATCATCTCACCATTTCTATTTTTATTTTATCTTATTACTCTACTCTGGAGATCAAGCAAACTTTGAAGCCTTGGATTGGAGCTTGGAGAACCTTAGAGACCTCTGCAGATGTTCCGAGGCTTGCAATAATAGTGCTTTTTTTTTTTTTATTTGATCGAGTTTGGGAGAGATGTTAGGATGTCATTTTGGGTGTTCAAATCGATGAGGTGCGGGCCTCAGTTAACCCGCGGTTGATTGAATGTCCCATCGATTGGTAAATACCCAAAAACTGCTCATTGTTTTGCAAATTCGGTTGAACGGAGCAGAAACTTCGATTGACCGAAGGACTAACCTAGCATCCCTCTAATACACTTGCAGAGAACTAGACTGTTGTGTGTTTGGCTCGGTTAACCAAAGGGGATCTTCAGGTTCGGTTAATCGAAAGGCACAATTAGCTTGTTTTATACATTGTATATGTCGGGTATACGCGTACATATGGGTGCACGTGCACACCAAAATGGTGTATGATATTGAATGCATGCCTTGTCATTAATGTTTATGATTAAATGATGATACATGAATATGAATTATGATGTGATAACACTACAAAGAAAGGGATTTTTATTGGCGACATTTAACAATAGTCTAATAAAAATCGCCGTTAAATGTGGTTATCTCGGCGGTTTTTATTAGACCGCCGAGAAACCCAATTCGCGCAGAGAAATCCCTGCGAAATTGACTTTTTTTCAGCAGTTTCCTCTGGACTGCCTAGAAATATCCCGTTCACGGGCAAATTTCCATTCGGTGGTCGAAGGACCTTTATCAGCAGTTTTGGACTGCCGGGAAAAGTCATGGATTTTGTAGTATAAAAATGTGCAAATTGATTATGTGATGTCGTATATAAATGATATGAGTACGGAATTGGGATGTTATATGACCAAGTCGTTTATGAAGCATGTTCAGCATGCTATGATGGTATGATGATATACTTGATGTTGTATGAATATAGATACAAGGTAAGTGCATTACATAATGTTGATTATTGAATGATTTGCAGGGAAGTACGATTATGTTAGTAATGTACTATCATGCACATATATGGATTTGTTACCCTAGGTTAGAAAGAGTGAAATGGACATTGGATATGTCATATGGTTAGTAACTTAGTATTAGCCTATTAGTTCATTGGATTGTCATAGGTCAATAGATATGGCATTTGAAAATTGAGTAGCAATTCAGTAACTATGTTGACTCCACATAGGTGGTTCTTATAGTATGAATTCGTCACGTAAAGAAATGTCAGCTATATTTGAGCTATCTGTTAACCATGAATGAAATGAATGCTAAATATAACTTCATGTGACTAATCATGGTGACTCTGTTTGGGTTTACCTTAAGCGAGATCTGTGGGTTGAAAGTCCCTAAAACTACGATTGGACAATTGTGTCTCATAGATTGAAAATCCTTAAAACTACGATGGAGTGCTTCATCTAATTCTTTTAAAATTTTTAGATAAGGTGGTTAGTATTTAATATTAAGGTTCATCTTTTTCTCTTATGTTTCATCTTTTTGTTTGAGATTTTTATTAATATCCGTCTTAATAAGAGTCACATACTATCATATAATCAAAGCAGGGATATATATAGGTACCCATCGGTGGCCTAATCACGACTATAACAAATAGCATTTCCTGATCTTTACATATGCAACTACGCTTCTAGATTAGATGAAATAATTGAAGTCAATATATGACGGTCTTTATTTTCAACCATCTAGTCTTTGGTCTCGTCATCCTGATAACGACTCATATAGATTATCGGATCATGTTGAATGTACTCCGTTAGATCTCTTTTTAAACGAGATGCATTAGATGCTAGCGAAAAATAATTTTAAACCCAAACATGACATTGATATTTATGATGTACTTTGACACCATTCAAAACACGACATATTTATGTTTCAAGTATGAGCTCCATCAATTATGCATGAGTTCAATTCCTCTACTAGAATTCCTTACTACCATCCCTACAACCAAGGGATGGGAGACTATCCATGTCAACTCTTGATTTTAATATATGCAACTCCCATCCTTTGGTTGTAAGAATGATAGTAGGGATAGCAGTAGAGGATTTCTATTCATTATGCATACATATCACTGATATATATATAGACTTTGTTCGGGCATAAAATTATATTTTGATATTAACCCTTAATTCCTAGTTATAACTGAACTTAATTAGCATAAATAATGAAATAAGACTCAAACTGATCACTACCCACCAGTGATCTTATGCATCGATATCAACCTACTTATTCATATATTCTGATTCTGATTCTGATTCGTGTTTGTTTGTCGATTCGTTTACCAACGGGATGATGAGTACAGTTAGTTCCAAGGCCGTTGGTGTTCTGTAGCTTTGTTGAATTGTTCTTATTATATTATATAATTAAATATCTAAATTCAATTATTAAAGAGAAAAACTTTCCTTCAAAAACAAGGATTCTTGATTTCTGTCAAAATTCTTCACTTTATTATGATCTTTAGAAGGAGCGGGAGGAAATATGATGAATGAAAACATCTTATCTGGAATATCCTTTCCTTCAAAACTACGGAAATTATTCTTTTGGGTTCTATCTTAATAACTGTGCGTAAGCCAATTTCCACATCCACACTGCAACACTGACATGTCTGTGGTCCAGGTTAACCCCACCCCCACATCTCATACATGGCTTCAGAAGCAGCTAGTGCCATGGTGGGGTCTTGGATTCTTAAATGGGTTATGTGGTAGACACCCTTAGATATGCAACCCACCCCGACCTATCCCACCTCTATTGGTTAGAGTCTGGTAACCCGTTGGTTGAGTTTCGGTGAAGTTTGTCTTTACCTAATCCTAACCTACCCCGTCTCCATTCACCAATAAATTAATTATATGTATTAAAAATATATATTTTATCAATAAATATCTTTAAAAAACGTATAGATTTATCTTAAAAAATCATTTATTTTTAATTAAGATATCTTACATTCGGGTCAAAGTCCCTCCATCCCAATATCGATCCGATAAGGTTAGGAGCGGATTTGGTATTAGAGGGATTCCTTTAGGGGTGATTGTCAAAATCTGCCCCGTTGACATACCTATCCACGGGAAATAAGAAGTTTCCATTATATCAAATAACGAATTAACGTTACAACTTATACTTCTATCCAGTATATATAGAAAATCCTTAATATACCCTTATCGTACTAGACCTATTTATTTGTGTTTTTATATATTAAAGATATTAGTTATTATATTAAAAAATATTTAGAAACTTTTTGTATATTTATTATTCTATTCAAAGGGTTATTAAACAAGTTAGGCAGGTTGTTAATGCGGGATGAATTCCGAATAATATTTCTTAGAGTTGTCAACAGGTCAAGTTTGGGTTGGTTGTAAATGGATTCGGGTTGGATCGAATTTGTCCCATTTACTAACGAGTTGAGAAATCATAAAACCGAACCCAACCCGTTGAAACCTTATCCCTAAACAAAAGACAATTGAAGGATATATATATATATATATATAAGCAGTCATTTTCTCATATGTATAGTGAAGAACTTTATCTAAGCCGTCAAATTTTTTTATATATAAAATCTCAACCATTAACAATCGGTTGAGGTCGGCATACTAGAATTCTCCATATATATATATATATATATATATGGAGATACATACAAAATTAAAAAGCCCTTCAAGATATAGTACAAGTTACATGTATTCAAAAAGCAAAGAGAAAAAAGGATATTTCAATTCTACTGTATCAGAAGATTATGCACCTCGTAAAATAAGAGCGCACATATATATATATATATATAAGAATACTACTATATGTATGTAGGAAGAAACCAAAAAGCTTTTCTTTACCGAAAGAAACAAGCTTTTTCATGTGAAAATGGTTACAAATTTCTGACTATGAAAAGCTTATCCATCTACTTAGAAAGGAAATGTTACTGTTACTACAAATGGAATATGTCTTTGAGTTCTTCCAAAAAGACTATACATGGTCTCGAGAGTTATGCTAGTATGTATGTTCACTGTGGAATATATGAGAACCAAAAGTAAGAACAAGGATGAAGAAAAGTGGTCGTGGATTTGCTAAATCGCAGTAGTCGTGAGCCAACTTTTTTTTTCTTTAGGCAATGCCCTTGGTTACTGTACAACTTTATTTATTTCGTATTATTTATAATTTGTAATTTTATTATTAATTTTTACCTTTTTTTTTTCTTTGTGTGTGGGCAGGTCATAGTTTTAAGAAAAAATAGTATAACTTTAAGCATTGGAGGGTCCAATATGTAGAGATGGCAACGGGGCGGGTTTTCCAAACCCTAACCCGCCATTAAAGGATTTCCCTGATACCAAATTCGCTCCTAACCCTATTGGGGAGTATCATGACGGGGCGGTTTTGACTCTAATGTAATATATCTTGAAAATAAGTGGTTTTTTTAAGGTAATTTTATACTTTGTTTTTAGAGATAATTATTTATAAAATATATATATTTTTATATATAATAGATATAATTAATTTATAAGTAAATGGCAGCAAGACAAGTTAGGGTATAAGTTGAATCAAACCCAAACTTGACCAACGTGTTATCAAATCGTAACCATTAGGGGAAACTTTTATTTTGTTGCAGACGCAGGATATTTATGTGCATTGTTTTGATTTATTTATTTATTGTGTTTATTATTATTGCTTAATCTCGATCAACATATTGGGATTCCAGATAGTAATTTCATCCCATCACTGGCGAGTGACGAGGGGGTACTCGTGCAACTGAATGTGCAGCTATCCAGAAGACCCATGCATGATCTATGAGACTATTCCGGATTAATTAAAGGCAATTATACATGATTGATTTTATTAATAAACACATAATCAAGGAAGGGGGGAGGAGAGTTAAGGTAATCCTATCACTTTGAAATTAATGGATCCCACAGATATCAAAATAGCTGAATTGGTGGGTAGATAAGATTTAACTAAAGTGAGGTTAAGGTTGAGTAAAAAGGGAGTGAAGATGCCTTTTG
>JAUPMG010308290.1:0-16389 GCA_031762675.1 Pachysandra terminalis
TTTCTTTTAAGAAAGATTTGGACCGGACGATCCAGTTTGGATCGTCTGGTCCGACTCGCTGAGTCTATGATGGATCGCCCAATCCAGACCGATCCATCATGGACTCGGTCCGAGTCAATAAATTTTTAACAATTTTAGGATCGGTCAGGGATTGCGACTCGTTTCTGGACGATCCCGAGTTGGACCGGCCGATCCAGATCGGGATTGGCCGATCCTTTACACTATGTTCCCAGAGGGAGCACCAGCTTTAGAAGTTTTTGTTGGGATATTTTGGGTAACAAGCAGCTTCTAAGCAGCATAACAAGGTCTAAACGTCGAAACCTTATCTTACTGGTGAACAGGACCAGTAAGATATTCCTTTAGAAGTTCCAAATACTTTATAAAGCCTCTGATTTTTTGTTTAGCTTGATCAATCTTAAGCAAAGCTTCCTACTCCCTCTTCATTTTTATACCATTTGCTAACTTCTCAATTTCCGGAGAGAGGAGGGTTTATAATTGTCTGTCGAGACAAATGCCAGAAAATTCGAAACTTCTCGAAGAATTTTCCTTCGACAAAGGATATAACAGCCTCTAACGTCCATAAAGTAACTGTTTTCTTCCTTCCATTTGTTGCTGTGATTTGCTATGGTCCTATATCATGCATGATTTGAGTTTGGCTAATTCATTCTTATAGTTTGACCTTTTACTGCAGTTGACAACACTTGTGCTATTTAGTTGAATGTAACAGTGATTTTGGTGGTGTTGTATTCCCCTTTGTATCATGAATCATGATTCTCTTTTCTCAATGCTTTGAGATTTTTATTTGAATTTATTTTATTTTATTTATTTTTATTTCTGCTGGAAGAACATGGCGACCAAGTACATCGTAGGCTCGCTTGTCGGGTCTTTTGTGATTGCATTTGGAGTAGATCATCTTCTTGCTGACAAGAAGCTACTTGGAGGTAAGATGTGATATTCTTCTTGAAACCTTCACATATAAAAATAAATAAATGAGAGTTTAACCCAATCACTGGTTTTGAAACCAGGTACCACACCAAAAACTGTTGCAAATAAGGAATGGTGGGAAGAAACTGACAAGAAGTTCCAGGCGTGGCCCCGTACTGCTGGGCCTCCGGTGGTGATGAACCCTATTAGTCGCCAGAACTTCATAGTCAAGGCTCGCACTGATTCTTGAGGATGCAGTATTAGCCTGTTCCTTGTTGCGCCTTTCAGTATCTCATTACCATTTGCAATGCTTTTCTTTATATTTAAAAAGGTTGGTTAGTGTGAATTTTGCACATAAGAACTGTTGAAGGTGAAGATCATAGCCCTTTGGCAAATGTTGTTGCAAATCTGAATAATTGTGATTGAAACATTCCTGAATATGCTCATTTGTTTCTTTCCAAATGGTACTCTATCTATGAAATGTTTGAAACTTGGTGTAATTGGGTATTGTTTTCTGGAGCTCTTCACTCTCGGAAGGACAAAAATGCAAGTGATTTGGTCACAATACATTTGAGTAAATGGGAAGCACTACCACCCGTGGAACGGCACGGCTACGGTCCGTCCTGCTCATTGCGGACCAAAGAACGACAGCAGCATGCCATGCTTCTTGACTTGTGCCGGGCCTAGGAATCCCGTGCTCAAACACGAGTCTGGGTCCGATCTGGTTCGAGCTTCGGTTTCCGTCTATTGTATCATTTTCTATGCCCGTGGCCGCTCATGTTTGCCCAAATATAACAGAAGTATTTCTAATTTGTTGCGGCTACGAATTAAACCCAAGTCTCCAAGAATGTGAAAATCTTACCACTAAACCACAACCATGGATAATGTTAAATTTAATAAAATTTATATATTACTAACCCTTGTTCAAGCCTGTCTAAATATAGGGTCAAACTGATCGGGCCGAGCGGGTCAATACGCATTTGAATTTAATTAAATCTATATATTACTTTGCTATCAACTCATTTAGCCCTCTAATATTTGGCACACTGCTACTTCAAAGACGCATGCGGCTCACATAAAAAAACGGTGGTAAGAAATTCTACAACGAGGCAAACAGGGCCTGAGTGACTCGTTTACTAAATGAGTTGATTTGGGTTGACTGACCATTCATTAACCCGATCTATTATGATCCGACCTAAATCCGCATGACCCGACCCATTATCTGTGAGAGGCTTCAGCGCGGCACGTGTAAACTTCAAATACGCATGCGGCTCACATGCTGCTTAACAGTTATTTTTTGAATCCCCCTGAAAAAAAAAAAAACTAAATTTAATCGTTATACGTAACGAGTTGCAAGGTACCTTCTTCTTTTTTTTTCGTCTGAACCACCCGGTGTCCGGAAACTACATGGCTCTGACTAAATCCGGATTCGAACCGGGAAGGGTCACGAAGGCGGTAAAGCTCTCCACATAGCGCACCTGCATTCTCAAGGCTCGAACTCGAAACGTTTGGTTAAGCTAGAACAGACCCCTACCATCTGATCTACGCGCACGGTGCAACCTTCAACGAGCGGCAGTGAACTGCTTATGGGATTCCTGATTTCTACGGCAGATACTCTTCTTTCTGGTTTGAAACACAGATTTAAAAAAAGTAAAAGAAAAAGAGAAATTCAATCGTTAAAGCATAAGAAGGAATGAAATATTCAGTTCCCACCCATCTCTCTTCTCCCAAGCTTCTTCTTCCTCCCTCCTTTTCATTTCTCGTTTTCTTTGATTATAAGTGGATATTTGAGAAAGAGATTGTTCCATTGATCCCAGAACTATCTTGTTCCAGCTCCAAGGTCTAATATGATACTCTCATGGTGGAGAGAATCTCTTGGTTTCCATTTGATCCACTATAACAATAACATCTTTCATTCCTCCAAAGTTCCTCTTCCTCCAATCTTCTAGACACTCAACACAGACTAATCTTCTGCAACAGCCAAAGCCACAACCAGATCAAGAATTCTTACTTTCTCAATTACTCAAACACCCAACAAGACGCCAATCAACTCAAATCCATTCCCATTTGATGACAACTGGTTGGTTATACAGATATCCCGTAGACGATCATAAAGGAATGCAACTCTGGAACACTTTGCTTAGAGAATATTCACTTGGTATCTTTCCTGAAGAAGCTTTGAAACTTTACAAACAAATCGAAGAGATTTCTGCTTCTTTTTCGATTGTTCCCAGGATGGATAGCTTTACTTGCTCTTTTCTTCTCAAGGCTTATGGTAATTTGCTCCAACCCATCAAAGGAAATCAAATCCATGCGTGTATCATCAAGGTGGGATTTGAATTTCATGTCTATGTGCAAACAGCTTTGGTGAATATGTATGCAGTTTGTGGGTTATTAGGTGAAGCTAAAAGGGTGTTCGATGAAATGCCTGAGAGAAATTTGGTCACTTGGAATGCCATGATCGCTGGTTTAACTAAATGGGGTGAGCTTGATCTTGCACGAACACTCTTTGATGAGATGCCGAATAGGGCAGTTATCTCATGGACTGGTATGATTGATGGGTATGCTAGGACAAATCGGTCTATGGAAGCTATTCTTTTGTTTCGTCGAATGATGATAGATGAAGGTATAAAACCAACCGAGATCACAATTCTAGCCATTCTTCCAGCCATTTGGAATCTCAGAGCTCTTAGTATTTGCCAATCAATCCACACATAAGGAGAGAAAATTGGGTTCAATGCATCAGACATCCGAATTACTAATTCTCTTATAGATGCATATGCAGAGTGTGGGTGTATAGAGAATGCATTTAGATTGTTTGAGGAGATCTCAGTTGAATGGAGGAATTTGGTGTCGTGGACATTGATAATCTCTGGGTTTGCAATGCATGGGATGGCGAAAGAAGCAGTGGAACAGTTTGAGAAAATGGAGAAGACGTGTAGTATTAGCCCGAATCGGGTTGCGTTCCTAAGTGTTTTAAATGCTTGTAGCCATGGAGGATTGGTTGAGGAAGGGCTTGAGTTTTTTTCAAATATGGTTAATGGGTATCAAATAGTGCCAGATATTAAGCATTACGGGTGCTTAATAGACATGTTGGGGAGAGCTGGGAGGTTAGAGGAAGCAGAGATGATGGTGCTGAAGATGCCTATAGAGACTGTCAATGTGGTGGTTTGGAGGACTCTTTTGGGTGCTTGTAGCTTTCATGGGAATGAGGAGATGGGTGAGAGAGTGATGGAGAAGATACCGGAGATGGGTGAGCAAGGATATGGTGGGGATTATGTGTTATTGGCTAACATCTTCTCTGGTGTTCGAAGGTTTAGGGATGCTTAGAGGGTGAGGAAATTGATGCATGAAAGCAATGTCTCCAAAGTTCCAGGCCTTAGTTTGATTTGATTCTGATTCATGCTAACAGTTAAAATAGTTGCAGGAAAAACAGAAGCTGAAGCGTTTGTTTGTTTGTTCATTACTGCCAGAACCATGCTTCTTGTTCAATGGGGAGGCCCTCATCTTCCTTGCTTTTTTATCTGGTGAGGCCCCAGTGTTCTTAGAGGGGATTCAGATGAACTTCAATTATCAGTTTCTGAATCATCTTTGATCATCTTTTAGTACAGAAATTAAACTAGTTGGGAGGGGAGGTTGTCCGAGAACAAGAAAAGTGAGCTAAGGCAAAATTAGCAAGGTCTGCTGCTTGGTTCGCCTCACAATATATGATATTGAATCTGATTTCAGAGAATGACTTGATCAGTTCTCGAGCCTGGCAAATAGTCACACTGAGTTTCCGTGGAATTTCCTTGGTCTATTCCGGAAGTAATTGGATGAAAAGCATGGAGGAATCCCCTTGTAATTCAATCCTTGAATACCCTCTGTTTTTTTGCTGTTATTAGTCCTTCAAGAGCAGCTTTGGCCTCAGCTCGGTTGTTGGTCTCTGACCATGTGAATCACTACATAAACCTCTTGCTGTTGCTGCTGAACTTGATACTCTACTAGCTCCATCAAAGTTGATTTTGAGAGTTTGAGCGCAGTCATTTTACATTAAAAATATTAAAATTTAGGCTGCGTTTGGGGCCAGCTTCTACAAGTACTTGTTGCAGCTTATAGCTTATATAAGCACTTTTTAAAATTAAAGATGTGTTTGGTAGTGCTTATGGAAGTAATAGAGGAAGGCTACCCAAGCTCTTATACGTTAAGCTATTTCACAACTTTAGTAATATTTTTAAAATACCTATTTTACCCCTAAACTTTTATAAGCACTTAAATAAATGTTATTTCTAAACTTTAATAATATTTTTATAATACTTATTTTACCCCTAAACTTTCATAAGCACTTAAATAAATGTATTTGATAAAAGCTATTTTCTTCAAATAAGCAGTTTATTGTTGTTGTGGATAAGTGCTCCAATTGAGCAATTTATCCAATGCGTGTTTATCCATAAGCAAAAGCTGTCCAAACGCAGCCTTAAGCCTACTGTCGGTACCAACAACCTTTCCTAAGACCTACTTTGTTGTTATGTGGAGACTGATGCTACTGAAGCAACGAGGAAATATCGATGATCACCATTGTTATATTATGTTTAGGCCTAATTTTAAGGTATTTATTCATATTTTTGTGGCTTTTCTTTGTTACTCGTTATTTTAAAATTTGGCAAATAATAAAACCGAGTGTGCATTTGTGAAAGTAAGCACTATTTGTTGAATCACGTAAATTTATGTCTTGGTGTGCTTGATTTCTTCTTCTCTGGTATATCTTTCTTTCTTAACATACATAATGTCTCAAAAATCAAATTTGATGCTCTATAATGCTAAGAGTTGCCATGAAAAGCCTGCCTAAAAATAAAATTTTTCATTAAAAATAACCTATACTATTCTACGACAATAGAAAAAAAAATACCATTATTCAGGGGCAACTCTACCATTTTATTCTTATTATTATTATTATTATTATTATTATTATTATTATTATTATTATTAAATACTCTATAATACTGAGGGGCGTTTGTGGGGATTGTAGAATCAGATTCTAGGTAAAATCAGATTAAATAATCCTAACCAAACATCCCTACTCGGATTATAGTTCTGATTATATAATCTTATCACAATCCAGAATCCATAAAATGTTGGATTTTCAGATTCTTAGCCGATTCTTGCTAAATTGACTCGAATCATATTTTCGGGATTATCTAAAACCAATGTTTTAAAACCTGGCTCGGATGCTAACCCGATAAAAACAGTGGGTTGGGTCAACCTGGTTGAACCGATGGATGAACCCGGATCAACACATAAACGCACATGTACAATCTTAAAAAAAAAAAACTTGAATTTTTTTAATTAAAAACCAAAACCGAATATATGATTAGAACCGAATATATGATTTAGTTGTTTTTTATTTATTAAGAACCCATAAAATAATCTAAAAAAACTTGAATTTTTTTTTTATCAATAACAAGAAACTAAACATATGAAAAAAAAAAAACGAAATTGTTTCTTTCAAATTTGAAACCGAAAATATGATTTAAAATTTTATTTCTTTAATTAATTAATTTTTATTAAGAACCCATAAAATAATCTAAAAAAATTTGAAATTTTTTTTATCAATAACCAGAAACGAACATATAGAAAAAAAAAAAACGAATTGGTTTCTTTCAAATTTGAAATTTCAACGATAAGAGAGAGAGAGACTTATCGGAATATAGTCGAAGGACAGTCGGCCGACAACAAAGATTTGGACTTCAACGTTTACAGAGAAATTAGCAAGCGTTAAACCTATTTTAGGTTTTAGAATTTGGAATAAAACTCTAAAAGCCTCTACGTTGTAAGTAGTTAATTATCCCACCGGGTTCCAATTATTGTTTTAACTTGGCCAGGTCATTGGTTTAACCGGTTTAACCAATGGGTCTTGCTAGGTTTTGAGACTTATTGGGTTAAAAGCCCACCCGACTCGGTAATACCACTGGGTACCGATTGAACCAGACGGGTCAGGCCGAGTTTTAAAACATTGATAAAATCAATAGAAAGCCTGATGTTTTATTTGCTAGAAAATTTTTATGATTATGAGATTTGTTATTTTTTATTTAAGAATTAATTAATATTACATAACACAATTATGTTTCTTTATGATTTTATTTTATGTATACAGTCATTAAGGTAGAAAGTATAAACTATATCCCTATAATATGGGTCAATCAGATGAGATTTGGATCGTAGTTGGCAGAATCAAATTACAGAATCCAATATCTCCAAACATGATTTTGAATTTTGAAAATCAACAATAAGAATTTGGATTTGCATAATCCGAGATTATAATCAGAATCCAGAATCCTGAAATGCCCACCAAATGCCCCCTAAGAGTTGCCATGAAAAACCTGCTTAAAAAGAAAGTTTTACTTTAAAAATAACCTATACTATTCTACGAAAATAGAAAAAACAAATACGATTATTCAGGGGTAACTATACCATTTTATTTTTATTATTATTATTATTATTATTATATTTCATTTTTTGTTTTTTTGTTTTACTTTTAAATGTGAATAAGTGATATTTGTATTTCAAGGATAACTTCTCATTTAATCCACGTTGACGTTATTTAGACAACAACATTATTTTAATTGCTTCATAATTCAATTGATATTTACTACTACTACTACTATATACCTTTTAATAAAACTGAAACTAAATTACACATGATAAATAAAACTATATGAAAACGAGTGTCACAGAAAATAATATAAATTTTTTTTACTAGTATTTACTTTTAAAAAAAATTATAATTCTTAAAAATATTTATTTTTTATTTTTTATTTTTATAATTTTTTAAAGCGCTTTTAAAAAATAATTGGAAGAAATGCACCGGCCAAAAATTTTATTCAAGCCCAGGTCGTCTTTGTTCATTAGGCCTTAGTTTTCGGTCTAACCTCAGTCCATGGGCTACCTTAGGTAACCCAAGCCCTTTCTATTTTCCGTTTTTGGATTCACTATCCTTCTTTAAAGTTGTTGCATTTCAATGGATTTTTTTTTGGGGCAAGGCATTTCAATGGATATTTTTGGGGCAAGGCATTTCAAACCCGAAATTGAACCGACTCAAACTGACTTCGGTTCAGTTTGGGTTGGATTTCTATGTATTTGGTTCGGTTTTGGTTTTGAAATTATAAAACCTAATTAGATCGGTTTGATTTTGGGTTGAAGCGTCGGTTAAACCCGAACTATAGTTTATATAGTTCTAGTCCGAACCGATTTTGACCTACAGTCTATATATATATATATATATATTATGTAATTCTAAAAAAACATTATATTAAACCGACCTAACCCAACTCAAATCGAACTGTGCGAAACTACAATTTGGATTTCAGGTTTCTCATTTCAATTCAGTTCGATTTTCGGGTTGAGAAATTCAGTTCGGTTCAATTTTGGGTTAACCTTCACCGATCAATATTGGTTTGATCTTGGGTTGACGTCAAACCGAACCAAACTGAACCGAACCGAGTTGCACTCCTCATATTTTGGTGTGAAAGAAGTGTACACGAATAAATAAATCAAACCACCTTGTAAATATAGGGCACCACCTTTTCCATTATTAAGACAGATATTCTGGTTTGTCTCATCAGATTTAGTAGCTTTGGTTAGACTTAGCTTTATGTATCATGCGGAGTAATGAAGATGTGGGCCCCATCAATCATGCATCATGTCATTTACATGTCATATACTTAACTTACTTTTATTATTATTTTATTTTTAATTTTTAATTTTTATTGTTCTTTTTATATAGTAATATAACTCGGTTAGTAATTGTCATCTTCCTACACACACTGGTGTAAGCATGGAAGATGCTTTCTTAGAACCATTCTAAAAGAAACGTTTCACATTCCTTTCTTATTATGGAATGTAGAGTACTCCAAGCATGGAATAAAGAGTTTTATACTTTGCTTGCTTTGGTTGTTTAGTGCAAAGAAAGAGTATAGGTATACAAATTTCTTGCAGAAAGAGACATCGCCAACTTCACCTGCACACATGCACTTTTAGCTCTTTATAAATTGCACATTGTGTAGACCTTCCTTTCCACAAGACATAACAACATCCTATCATCCATTAATCCATAACAACCAGAGCTTACCCACCATTTCCTTGTTTTTTTTTTTTTGCTTCTGCGTGCATTCTAACCTGAGTAAAAGAATATGGCAGAAGCAATTCTCTCTGTCGGTGCAGAGTTAGTTTTGGACAACTTGGCCTCCCTTATCATTCAGGAGAACCGATTAGTGCGTGGTGTTAAAAAAGAGCAGAAGCAGCTTCAGGATACGATATCCACCATCAGAGCCACACTTAAGGCCGCCGAGGAGGGGCAGTATGTCATTACCGATCCCGTTAAAGAGTGGTTGCGAAAGCTTAAAGATGTGGTTTATGACGCTGACGACGTGCTCGATGACTTCCAAACAGAAGCTTTGAGGCGAAAAGTGGAGGAGATTGATCAGAGCATGATTAAAAAGGTACGCTACTTTTTTTCACGCTCTAGCCCACTTGTTTACAGCTTTAAGATGAGTCATAAAATAAAGGAGATTAGGCATATCGTCCAACCAATAGAGCAACACAGATTGGTTATGCCAGTCCAGAATTTTGTGGGGGAGACACACTATTCCTTGGAACCAGGCGTTATTGGGATGGGGGGAGTGGGGAAGACCACACTTGCCAGGTTAGTGTACAATGACGAGAGGGTGGAAAAGCATTTCGATCCACGAATTTGGGTGTGTGTTTCAAATAACTTACCAATAGAAACACTATAAGTTGATCTTAAAAGGAAAATTGATGGAAAGAAATATTTGCTTGTATTAGATGATGTGTGGAATGAGGTTCAGAGTAAATGGGTAGAGTTGAGAAGTTTGTTAATGTGTGGTAGGAAGGGAAGTAAAATTCTAGTCACCACACGTAGTAAAGACGTTGCAAAAATCATGGACCCAATTTCATCATATGATTTGTCAAGGTTATCTGATGATGATTGTTGGTCCGTGTTCAAGCAACGTGCCTTTACAAAAGGAGAAGAGGAAAAGTATCCAAAGCTCACAACAATTGGACGAAAAATTGTAGCAAAGTGTGGATGTGTGCCTCTAGCTGCAAGTACTCTCGGGAGTGTACTGCACGCTAACACTAATGAGAGAGATTGGGAGTATGTTGCGAAGAATGATATATACAAATTAACTCAGGGGAATAATGAAATCAATGTCTTAAATATTCTAAGGTTTAGTTATAACCATTTACCGTCCCATTTGAAACACTGTTTTGCTTACTGCTCACTGTTTCCAAAGGATTATGAAATTGATATAGAAGCGGTGATCCAATTGTGGATGGCACAAGGGTTCATCCAATCATCTGACCCGAGCCAACAAATGGAGGATATTGGTGACCAATATTTTCGTTATTTATTGTCGAAGTCCTTCTTCCAAGACATAAAGGAAGATAAATATGGAAACATAATAAGTTGCAAGATGCATGACCTTATGCACGATCTTGCACAATCCGTTGCAGGGAGTGAGTGCTTGATTGTGGATAAACAAGATACTCCCATTCAAGAAAGTGTTCGACATGTATCATTGCTTTGCAAACCTTATTCAGGGTTGTTTGCATCACTTAAATTAAGGACATTTCTTAGCCTTAATCCATTATTTGAGCAACCTCAAAGTTTTAGGTACCTGCGTGTATTATTTTTTGAATGGTCAGCAGGAATTGCCGAGTTCTATATGTAACTTGAGGCATTTGCGGTGTCTTCATGTTTCCGATTCAAGGATCATAACACTTCCCAAATCAATCACCAGGTTGCAAAATTTGCAAACGTTAAATGTCCTTGATTGCTCTCTTGCAGAACTGCCTGCAGATATTGGAAAAATTGAAAGCCTTAGACACATGGACATTTCTTACAATCATAGAATAAAAACACTTCCCAATTCAATAACAAAGCTGAAGAATTTGCAGAGTTTGAACCTCAAGGGTTGTAAAAATATTCAAGAATTGCCAACGGATATTGGAGAAATGATTAGCCTCAGACATCTTGAGATGGATTGGTGGAGAGAATCTATTCGTATACCATATGGACTGGGGCAATTGACTTGTCTTCAAACACTACCATATTTCATTGTGGGTAAGGAGGGAGACATCTCCTCCAACTCACGCCCTAAACTAAGTGTGTTGCATGGGCTGAACAACCTTAGAGATAAGATGCGTATTATTAATCTTGAGAATGCAACCGCTTCGGATGCTAAGGAAGCAAACTTGAAGGAGAAGCAATACCTTAAATCTTTGACATTAGAATGGAACACAGGAGATGGTGGTGATAGTGACAACGTTGCAGGAGATGGTGGTGAGAGTGACAACGTTACATTTCTGGAAACCCTCCAGCCACATCAAAACATAAATAAGTTGAAGATAGATGGGTATAAGGGTGCCTCATTTCCACCTTGGATGATGAAGATGACTGTTGTCTCCTTCCCAAATCTGGTAAAACTTTATCTTCTCAATTGCAGCAGATGCCAACATCTCCCACCATTGGGTCGGCTCCCTTCTCTCTATTGTTTGTATCTGGATAACCTCGAAGCCCTTGATTTATCGAAAGAAGAAGAGAATGGTCTGTATGGCCTTCGGAGCCTTCAAACTCTGATAATTTCAAGCCTTCCAAAATTGGTGTCTCTACCGGAGAAAGGGTTAAGAGGCTTGACTTCTCTTCGGTCTCTTTCTATTTTTGATTGTCGTAATCTGACATCTCTGTCTCGTGGGATGCAATACCTCACTGCCCTTGAAGAGTTGGTTATTACAAGATGTAGAGAGCTTGATTTGTCGAGAGAAGAAGAGACTGGTCTCCATGGTCTTCAGAGCCTTCAAACTCTGAGAATTTCAGGGCTTCCAAAATTGATGTCGCTACCGGAGAAAGGGTTAATAGGGTTGACTTCTCTTCGGTCTCTTGAAATTGGTCTATGTGATAGTCTAACATCTCTGTCTCGTGGGATGCAATACCTCACTGCCCTTGAAGAGTTGGTTATTGATTGTTGTAGAGAGCTTGATTTGTCGAAAGAAGAAGAGAATGATCTGTATGGCCTTCGGAGCGTTCAAACTCTGAGAATTGCATTGCTTCCAAAATTGGTGTCTTTGCCCGGGTGTTTTGGGAATTTGACATCCCTTAAAGAGCTTGAAATTAAGGATTGCCAGAATCTGCAGTGTTTGCCGCTAGGGATGCAACGCCTTACAGCACTGCAAATGCTAACTATTGCCGACTGTCCACATTTATCAAGACGATGCAAGGGGGGCGTAGGAGAGGATTGGCCTAAGATTGCTCATATCCCACATGTATCTATCTACTAGATCTGATCATTAGGGAAGAACAATTCTGATCTCGTATTGTTCGATCGATGAGAATCTTCTTCAAGTCTGTATGTTTCCTCACCATCAATCTTTTATTACACTTAACATTATTTTTCCGAAATTCTTTTGTGGTGTTTGAAATGACATAAATTTACATTATGCTTATGCTTTGTTAACAGCTAGAGAACAGCCATAAAGAAATTCAGTAGCAGAAGCAGAACAGAGTTTAGAGTTCGTGAGTTGGTTTCCTTCTCTTTTGAAGGAACTCTGAAAAGAAGAATCCATCATCTCTAACTTCCACATTGTTAGCCAATTAAGGAAGCTCAAGATCAACAAACGTGAGCTCAAGGTGAATCTCCTTTGCTTGATTTATTTAGAATGTGTATTGATAGAGCTTTCCAGCCTACCTTCTTTTTGTTTAAATGCTCAAATAAAGAGCTCCGACTAAGTAGAGATAATGGAGTCATAATCCCATTAATAAGAGACCAAGATTTGTTATCAATTCTTTGGACGAATAAATCCCATTAAATAAAAAATATTTCCAGAAGTTTTAAATTTTTTGATGAAACAAATAAAAAAGAAAATAAAATTTTCTGAAAAATATTTAATTTTTCCAAAAACTTTCTGATGAAACAAACAAATGAAAAATTGCTTCCAGAATTTTAGAATTTTCCTTTGAAATCAGCAAGCAAAAAACTTTAAATTTTTGATATATTTTTTCACCTATTTAGAGCGAAACAAGCATGCCCTTAGGTCATTCTAACTCTATTATTCGCAAGGTAGAATTTGTTGGTTCATGGTTACATCTAAGATGCTTTGTGGCTACTAATTTTCTTACATTTTTATACTATGATATAATTTCTACAGGCAAGACGTTATCAGTAGTGAGTATCTTACAAGATTTTTAACTCTTTTATTATAGTGCATTTATGAACTTCTTTCTCTTACAATGCCTAACATCCTTGTCTTAGTTATTGTAAAATAAGAAATATTGTGCTGTTAATTATCTTTCATTCCCTCAATAACAGTGTATTTATACACAGATTTACACAGAACATTCCAGAATTAGAATCCTAAAAATATGAAACTGATCCTAAACTGCTCCTACAATTAAGGTACATAAAAGGTAAGGATACATACAGATAATCAATCGTCAATATCGTCCTAAACTTCAGGGATATTATTGACAGTTCAACACTCCCCCTCAAGTTGGAGAGTGAATGTCAAGAACTCCCAACTTGATCAAAATTGTTGAGAACGGATCCTTTCCCAAAAGTTTTGTGAATATGTCTGCCAGTTGATGAGATGAAGCAATATACTTTGTAACTATCAAACCATCCTGTATTTTGTCGCTAATAAAGTGGCAATCCATCTCTATGTGCCGAGTTCTTTCATGAAATACGGGATTTGCAGCTATATGTAAAGATGCTTGGTTATCGCAATGAAGCAACAAAGCATCAGTTTGATTGACTTGTAAGTCTTGCAACAAATTCTTTAACCAAGAGATCTCGCAGCAAGTTCCCGCCATAGATCGATATTCAGCTTCTGCTGAAGATAATGAAACCGTCTTTTGACGCTTGGTTATCCAGGAAATCAACGACTTGTCCAAGAACACACAATATCCCGTTGTTGACCTTCTAGTGGTTAGACATCCTCCCCAATCGAAGTCACAGTAGGCTTGCAATTTTAAGTCATTTTCTACAGGGAAAAACAACCCCTGTCCCGAAGCATGTTTGAGATAACGCAATACCCTATGTGCTGCATCCATATGAGGCTTGCGCGGCTCATGCATGAACCGGCTTAACACATGCACGGCATAAGAGAAGTCGGGTCTGGTGATAGTGAGATAAATTAAGCGACCCACCAACCTTTTGTATTGAGATGGATTTTTGAGAAGATCATCGGAATCTGAGAGTTTGAGATTTTGCTCCATGGGGAAAGTGACAGGTTTCACCCCCAATGCACCAGCATCTTGAAGTATGTCTAAACAATACTTCCTTTGAGAAATACATAAACCCTTTTTGGACTGTGATACTTCGATTCCCAGAAAATGTTTGAGATTTTTAAGGTCTTTAATCTGAAACTTGGTATGTAATAAACGCTTGAGAGATTGAATGGCCGTATCATCATTGCATGTAGTTAAAATATCATCCACATAAATTAGGAAGGCTGTAAATGACTTACCTCTTTTGTGGGTGAAGAGAGAGTAATCTGCTTTGGATTGAACAAAACCGGCCGCTTGCACAGCTTCAGTAAACCACTGTCTAGAGGCCTGTTTGAGACCGTATAACGACTTGTTGAGGCGACATACCAAATTCTCCCCCTGTCGCGGAAGACTAGGAGCAAGAGACATGTAAATTTCCTCATGAAGGTTCCCATGGAGAAACGCGTTATGGACATCAAGCTGATTGAGAGTCCAATGACGTGAAACCGCAATAGCAAGGAGGCAACGGACTGTAAGCATCTTGGCAGTAGGAGAAAATGTGTCATGATAGTCAATACCTTCAGTTTGAGTGTATCCCTTAGCCACTAGACGGGCCTTATAACGCTCAATGGAGCCGTCGGAATGACGTTTGATCTTATACACCCACTTGCATCCAATGGGTTCCTTGCCAAGAGGAAGAGAAGTGAGGGTCCAAGTGTTGTTGGACTCTAACGCATCCAGTTCAGCCTTCATAGCATGATGCCAGTTGGGATCACCAGCAGCATCTGAAAAGGTAGAGGGTTCCACATCCCTACTAATGTTGGAAATAAAAGAAAAATGTGATGGTGAGCAACGTTTGTATGAAACAAAATTACAGAGGGGATAGCGTGTACCTTTGGTGTGATCGGTCAACGAAGACGACATACGATTGGTCGAGGGCAACGTAATCTGAGAACAAACAAAATCTTTGAGAAGAACGGATGGGGTCTTGTGACGTTGAGAGTGACGAAGGGGTGGTAAGGTGGACTCAACAGGTGGCACAGTCTCAAAGGAAGACGAGATCTCCAAAGTGGGTGGAGCAAGGGTGGGTGAAGAGGAAGGGGGTGGGTCAGTAGTGGTCGGGTCGGGATTGTCTTGGTGTGGTGAAGAAAAAACGTCACTTGGGGAGGAAGGAATGGGCAACACTGGGTCGGTAGGAGATGGGCTAGAAGAGGAGGTGGGACGAGGGCTTGGAAAGGAAAGATAGTCTCATGGAAGGTAACATTACGGGAAGTAAAAATTTTGTGGGTGCCAAGCTCATATAACTTATAAGCTTTTTGACCGTTGGGGTAGCCTAGAAAAATGCATTTACGAGCACGGGGATCAAATTTGGTAGAAGGGTGGACTGATGTAGCAAAAGTGAGACATCCAAACACTCTTATATGGGAGTAAGAGGGTAATTTGGAATAGAGTTTTTCAAAAGGTGTTTTGTTGGAAAGGACTTTTGTGGGGAAACGGTTAATTACGTACACAGCTGTAAGAACGCACTCTTCCCAGAATTGAAGAGGAAGATGAGCTTGAAATCTCAAAGCTCGAGCGGTATCAAGAATATAACGGTGTTTGCGTTCTACAACACCATTTTGTTGTGGTGTGTAGACGCATGAGTGCTGATAAATTATCCCATTTTCTCGGAAAAAGTTTCGCATGGATTCAAACTCTCCCCCATTGTCCGTACGTATTTGTTGTACTCTCATATTGAATTGAGTTTGAATGTATGCAAAAAATGATTTAAGGTGATGTTGTGTTTCATGTTTGTGATGCATAAAGAAAACCCAAGTATACCGGGAAAGAGCATCTACTACAGTCAAGAAGTAACGTGCCCCAGTAAGAGATGGTGTTTTGTATGGCCCCTAAATATCAACATGAAGAAGACAAAATGGTTTAATAGTAGAGATAGAGCTTGTTCTAAAAGGTAAACGAGTCTGCTTTGCTAATGGGCAAACATCACAAACATTATTCAAATGATAAGGAAAATTTGACAAGGTTTTGGACAAAACTTGTAACCTAGATGAAGACAAATGACCGAGATGTTGATGCCAAGTATCAGAGGAGACGATGCAACAAGCTGGTCCTGTATGAGGAGAAGACTTTTCCAACGTCACAAGATGATAAAGACCACTTCGTTGTTTACCCAAACCAATCGTCGTCTTCGTAGCCAGATCCTGCAA